>JAOEHX010009986.1:0-14480 GCA_025448015.1 Bolborhynchus lineola | reverse complement strand
AGCATAAACAAAAGGTAATGAAGTTATGAAGTCAGTGTCTGTAGTTAATTCAAATACAGTAAGTGTCTAGTACGGTGTGCTTGAAAAAAGCAAAATATCCCGAAGGATACTCTTCCTCTCCATTCCTGTCTGGAAGATAAATAATTTGTTCAGAGGATGAAGTTATCCATTGCTTTTGTCTACTTCTCATCTTTTCATCACAGAATATCTTTTCAGACAATAGAGGCTATGTGGGTCATTTCTGGACAGGTCACTTTCCTTTATTAATCCCTGAATTAATGTTAGATCATAGATCTGACAGTTTGCCAGTGGACAGACTTTTGTGCATTTGCATGTTTTCTTGTAGCATTTTTTTGTGAACAGTTACACCTTCTACAGTGTTACTGCCATGATCTTTCAATATGCCCAATATTTTTCCTTGGCTTCATATACCATTCTCCTCTCACCTTCTTCATGTAAAATCTTTCCACCCAAAAATGTCTTTCTAGTACCCAAAGTCTTTGAAATGGTGCTTATGCCAAAAAACTCAGTTGTTTCTCTCATTTAAAGTAACACCTTCCAGCCCACAGAATAATAGCGCTAGTGCACAGATCTGATATGTTTGCAGTATGAGAAGTAAAGTTTTATTAATTCCTAATTTCATCAGTTCCTGTGAAGCACTTCTTCTTTTATTCTCATCCTGAAGTAAACCTCAGCTGTGGCCAAGGGTCCTCTGTGCACATAGGAGTCTTGCATATTCTTTGACTTCACAGATGCCACATTTCACTTGCCCTTCCTTTTGCTTCTATTTCATGTTACAGCCAGCCACTTCATCTTCTTGGCATTTACTATGAGTCAAAGTTGACCAAACCAATCTTCCAAGGTTAATTATTAATTTGATTCATCAATAATTCAAACATTTTTTCTCAGCTGTGTGATGTCATCTGTGTTAGTTAAGGACCTTAACTTTAGATCATCTCAAGTCATGACCTCCACCTCATTTATCATTCTTACTGTCTAGTTTAAGAATATGATGAAAAGCTGTAGTGACTCTCTGCTTCCTTATATTATACCAAGATTTGACTTGTTTAATTTTTCATTATTTTTTTTTCAAAGCTACAGGAGTCTTCAAATATAGCCTTCATAATTGCAATTATATGATCTGAATGCCATGCGATTTTGTAGCTTTCCACAATGCTTCCAACCAAACTGAAACAAAAGTCAAGACAAACATCATTATTGGCCTTTTCACTTTCTTCATTAGCCAGCGCAGCAGGCATACCCAGTCAGTGTACCTTGAGTATGGTTAGAACTTGCCCCAGCAGTCATCCCCTTTTACTCTTTGAAATGGCTTTTACCTGTAAAGTGTTACTCTCAATCTGTTTTTCCTGATTTGTGATTCAGGAGAATCTTTTCACCAACTCAGTTCAACTATTAATTGTAGACAGTTGTTCTATATTTATTCTTCCCCCACATACATACTTTCATCAAAACTGACCAGGGTCAAAATGCTCTCAAAATTTTCTTTAACATTAAACTCTTCTTTAGGCACTGTGTTTCCTCTCAGTTTAACCTTTCTGCGCATTCTTTCCATTTTTTTATTCCTGATCTTTTTAAGTTCCTGGGCATTTTCTTTCTAAAACTTTTATCAGTCCCATTTCAGAAATGTCTTTATTCCTTACAATGATGTCTTCATAATTTTAACTTTCACCAGAACTCTGATTTCTTTTTGTACCTTTGTCAAGCTTAGCCAGCTATTTCTGTTTATGTTGTCCAAGAACTTTCTTTCTTGCATTTAGTTTTGCTTCACTGAATACTTCCTATCCAGTCTGTAATTAGATTTCTTCATCCACACAAATTAATGTACTGAAAAACTGCCTAAATATCACCTTGAATGCCTTATAGAACTTTCATCAAAATAAAATTTGGCTTTAACTTCATAATTTTTGGAGTATCAGAGTTGTTGGTTTTTTTTGTTTACTTAATTGTCTTTCCCACAGGTCTTTCATGAACACTGGCATTTCCTACTCTCCTGTTTTTAACGGACAATGCCTTTACTAACAATAAAGTGCTCTCTCTTCCATATACTCTTGGGTAAGTGGTGAATTCCAAAATCCTCCTGATGTCTTTATGGGAAATTCATCTGCAGTCTGTAATCAAACTGTGCATATCAAGGCAACTCTGAACTTTGCATTGGTCAAGGTGAAAAAAACAAATGGCTGAGAGGAAGCAGTACTGTTGCCAAGATTACACTGGGTTTAGTATTTTTGTCAAGCAGCTGAATAACAACATCTTTAAAAAAAATAATGACCCTTTTTGAGAAGTATCAACTACCTGCACTGACATATGTTCTTCACTTCTGTTAAAATAAGGTCGGAATCATCCGTAAAGGACTATTGAAATAATAACAACTTACCAATTTGTGGGAATTGTTTTTATAATATGATGATTTCATCATTAAAATAATTACATTTCTGAAAAGATTAGCCCTCACAGTCACTATTTAAAAGTAAACCATATTTATTATTCTTGAATTTCTGATCAGTTTTGTTTCTTGTAATGGGTGGGTTGTTATCAGATGTTTGGCAGACTACAATACAAATTAAGTTTTAGTCTATGGAAATATCTATTAACAGTACACATTTCCCAGCTTCAAAATGTGTGCTTGAAAATTGCAGTTGATTAGACTCTTTGTTATGAAGTGCAGAAAAAAAAGCTAAAAATCCTTCTCTGCTTTTCATTTATTATATCAAACAATGATGCAATTCCATCATTGTGTAGCATAAAAGGTGCATTCATGTTTGAAGAACACAGTGTCCATAAGGTTTAATCTGCAGTCTTATGTTCAGAGAGGTTTGTAAATCGATTCTTCAGTAGATGCTGTAACTCTTGTGGACTGAAGATAAATTGCTGAATTCCAAGAGAATACAGCACAAAGAAAACCATTAGCCCTGACAATTCATAAACAAAGTAAAGAACATTATTCACTCTTTGTTCTTGTAAAATAGTACCCAGGTTTTAAATACCAAAAAGGATGATCACATAAATCATTGAAACTATTTAGTCAAAATGAGTTTGTTTACGAACAAAAGTACCAAAAGAAAAAAGGTTGGTTTCTTTATAAAAAGTAAAGAGAAATAGGAGAGGTAGAGAAACTTTCATCATAATCCCAACATCTATGTTAATAGTTACAGCTTTGTTTTCGGCCTTTTTTCTTTTATTATCTCAATCTTCCTGACCTATTTCTTGCTTGAAAAAAAAGAATGTGTCTGAAACTCATTGAATACTTCTAGGTCAGAGGTTCCCAGCATCTGTGAACCACGGTGACAGACTCCAGAGATTTTCAAGCAGTAAGAGTTTTCAGAAATCTCTCATGAAAACCTTCAGATTACTTAAAGTTAGGAGAGTTTGAGGTTTTTTTTCGCACTATATGCATTTGTCTTCAGCCTTTGTGAATTTGTGATTCCCTAGATCACTTGGCTGCCTAGTCCCTGAAACTAAAATATATTTTACTTTCCTTTCTGTGACATTAAAAATGCATTGCAATGAATAATATAGTAGGGCTGTGTATAAAACTAAAGCTTCTGCATCACTCTTAAATGTTTGTTCTTTAGAAGAGATTCTCTAAGGGAAACTTATTGAAAGGATGATCAGTAATTTAATTTTTTATCATAAGCATTAGAGGCAAATAAAGGACAAAAGTACTTTGCAGGGCTAAAGAAAGGGAAAAGATATTTATCATGGGAAAATACTGCAACTAGGCTGAGTCTCTAGCAGTGCACATTCTTTTTCTGTTCAAAGAGAGGCAATAACGAGATTAATATTTAGGATCTAGAAACATTTCCTCTTTATGTTGTAAGCAAAAAATACTAAAGTGAATCACTGTGGAAGTGCGCTTAAAAAGGTCTACAGTAAGTAGATGAAAGCTTTTGTGAGAAAAGAGGTGACAGAGAAATATTTTTTAAATTCTTAAAAGAAATTCAGTAACTAGTGTTTTTCCCCAAGAACATTCAGGAAGAATTTTAAAATTAACTGCAGGTCAAATCATCAACTCATAAGTATCAGCATTTCCGATACAAGGAAGACCCGTACTTTATGGAAGAATTCATATATGAAAACTGTCCCATGAATTTGCCAAATATTCACAGATTCGAAATATCATGCCACATAACTGCAATTTCATGGGAGAAAATCAGTGGCTGCTGTAAACAGAATTATTGAAATTCGTGGAAGTTTAGCCATGTATAGAAATCTTCAAGTACCATTTGTGGTACACAATGTTGTAAAGTTCTCCTGATATCAGTGTAAATTTACACATATCAAGGAATGAGTCTTTCTATACTGCCAAATAGAAGGAAAGGTAACAGCAGTGATGTTCTTACCCCATTGTAAAGAAGAAAGTATCAGTCAGTATAGTGCAAGTCTAAAAAACATAACAGGCTTAAACCTATTCAGTATTTAATTTTCTTTAAAAATAGCTCAAAAATTGCCATCCTTTATAACAGACAGTTTGGTTTCGGTAGGTCAAATGGATTTTTTGCAACACATACTGTCATACCATTTCCGCATCACAACTGCTGTCCCAGTTTGGATTTTTTTCTTAAAGGATAGATAAGCCTTTTCTTCAGGACAATCTCACACCAAGCCCAAAGATGCTTTCGTATTTTGCTGGGCTACACAGAATTAAGCAAGAATACCCACCAATGTATCATAGTACAGTAAATTGTGAATAAAGTACTGGAGTTTCTGGAGTACCTGTTTAAAAAAACCCATCTATAATAGTGGTTGTTGTGTACTGTATGTTTCTCCCAGCTCTAGTAGCTGTACATTTCTCTCTCTGAACACACCGATATAAATAGGAGGAAAATAATTTTCATGCTACAAATTGTAATAATTCTCATACCTGACATTACCCCAAAACCATGAGTGTACTTTGTCAATTTGCCAGAACTCGATACTGCTAAAATAAATTAATGTCTTGTATATACTGTCCTGAGAAGAAGAGAAATGAGTCCCAAAAGAAATCTTTCACGTAGTGGCCTTGACACAAGAATATTAGCTATGAATAAGAATATCTCACATGATAATAACTTCTATGTGAACTGTTCCCAATACCCAGGTTAATTTATTTTGAAAATGTCATTTTCAAGCTGGATGCACTTTTACAAAGCATCACTATTTTAATTTTTGCCCTTGGTACTATTTTAAGTACAATTATCACATTGTTTGGGGAGCAATGGTGTAATTCAAATTGTATCATGAATATACAGGAAGTATCAATATTTAATGCATGCATTTTGTCACCTTTCTCACAGCAAATCACAGAGAATAGCAATGGAGTATAAAACAACAAAGGCCCCCCACAAGCTTGCTGTTGAGCCGCTTACCTATCCTACAATCCAGCTCCATAATCAAAAGACAAAACTCAGCATTCTTCACTTCAGTTACCAGTGCTGCGCAAGTTGCAGGTTAAAAACAGCACAACAAAGTCAGTCATGGAAAACTCTCTACCATCAAGGCTTTCTAATCCTCTCCACAACATAGGGAAGTCCCATAGCAGCATCCAAAGGAATGGGATATTTTTAGGACAGACCTTGTCAAATACACTTAACTAGAAGTGACTTCAGGCTTCAGAACATAAATAATTTTGTACATAGCTGATGGAAATTATATTACTGGCTTTTTTTTCAGCTTATTTATATTTTGAAGGTCCTTGCCTTATAATTTGTATTATTAAAACCCTGTTTTGAGAGAGCAAAGGGAAGACAAGTGTTCACTAATGCTCTTTCTCAGAAGAAGGGCTGTGCCCAAAAAAGGGTTTGCATAAAAACACATTCTTGTCTAATACAATCTAACCTTACTTTACTGAGTCTAAGCTGAAAACAGAAAGATAATCTTGATTCTGAAATCATTGGTATGTTTGCATTTGCCCTATGTGTGCATGTGTGTATTTTGTTTAAGTATGTTTAGATGCAGTCATGAGTTGTGTGGGCAGAAGCCATAAAAGTCAGAACCACAGTCTATATTCTAATGATTATGTTTTATACTATGAGACTAAGCAGCACAGAATTACTAGGAAATCTCACAGAAAAAATAGGTTTTTCACTGTAGGACTAAAAAAGTCTTATGCCAATAAGAAGCCAAAGAAAAGGAACAGATTTATAGTTTCTGTTAGGAAGAAAAGTGAAATCAATTTGAGAAGTAAAAATACAGGTCACAGGAAGAACAGGTGAGGAGCAAAGAGAGAAAAGAGGTAACTGCATAAAGAAATGTGAGTTAAGCCTATTTTGTGCAAGCATTTGAAGGCACTTTGAAAAATAACAGTGGTCTCCAAGGACTCTTGATGGAGCAGTCTCATATTCTGTAATTTACACTGAAGGCTCTCATATACACACAGCTTCTTGAAATGCCACATTTTTTCTTCTCTAGTCTCTCCAGTAGATGTCCAGCTAAGCACCTGGGGATCTCATGGAAAATAAGCTGTTAATCTTTTTGCATCTGGACAGGTAAACCTCATGATTTTTCTTCATGGATATCCAGTACTATGGACTGGAGTCAGAACTTTGTAATTACCATCCCAAAACTTAAAACCATCTGTTATATTCTGTAACAAAGACATGCAACAAGAGAAGTGAGTACCTCCAAAATGATGAGGAGCCCAGGCAGGTAGTGTTGTTTTATAGGTTCCTAACTTGTAAGTTATTTTGCCTCTAGCACAGTGACCTTGGGTAAGCAGCATGACTTGCCTGCATTTCTGTTTCTTCTTTTCTAAATAAGAAATAAACACACTTTGCAAAGAGAGATTTTAAGATGTGTAATGAATTTATGTACACAGTTTTGAAGATATGACTGTTATGCTGCTACTAATTTGATATTTTGATATTCCGATATTCCAAGGTGTGCTTTTATTTTTCTCCCTTGATACATGCTGGTGGCTGCTTTGTACATGTGGAGTCCTGAACAGTTCATAGACCCAAAATAGAGCAGTACTATGGCAATATGAAAAAAGGCTGCAGAGTTGTTGAAAATGATGTGTAGAAGGGATAGGTGATGAATGATTATTCATTATGCTCAAGAGTCTTTTCATCAGGAAGTAAATGCAAATAGAAGAATCAGACATCGTCCCATTCAATGGGGTAATACAATCAGTTAATGTAACATGTTGTGGGAGTTAAAAGTACAAAGGAATTCCAAACAGAATTGTATTCAAGAGAGGTAGAAACTATAAAGCAGACAGTTATTTGCTTAGGCATAGCATAAATTGCTGACTGCCTCAAAATGAGATTATATTGTCAGAAAAAAGATTGCCTTACTCTTACATTCTTTCTTAAGCTTTTTTTTGCTATGCCCCTACCAGGTGGACATGAGATCATCTGCAAGGTGATCCTTGACTCTGATCTAGTTGAGCCACTCATATTCTCACACTGTAGGATTATCTTCCACTGGAAATGGGAACCGCAGCACTTTCCTTACTTCCTCTTTAAAGTGGAAGGAAGAAAAAGTGATGGGAAGAAAGGACATGACTGCTTGTGATTGCAGTCGTAAAGCTAGCTCAGTCCTCAGTCAAGCTGCTGGGAAGTGAGAATTGGATGTGAGGTGGATGAGAGTCTGATGGAAAGGAGGGCTGCAGGGCTGCCCCTATGGACTCAACATGCATGGTGTGGAAGTAAGCGCATCACTACACAACTGGCCCCATCATCTGGGTAACTGTCTCCAAATTACAGTATAGCCCTTTAAGGTCCTAATACTTTGTAGACAAAACTTAATGCTCCTTGAGTTCATTTAGCTGCATGGAAAAATAAGACTGTAGGCTCTGGTGTTTATAATAGTCTCAGAGTAGTTAACTAAAAGTTAGCTGTAGTGAACAAGAGAAAAATATACCACCACAGTGGGAATAGTGACTAAGGCTATTACGGGAAATGTCCATGTTGCCAACAAGCAGGCTTCTAGCTCTGATCACAGTTGTTTTCCACATAATAAGAACAGTATGAGGAAGGAAAATCATAATGCAGGCTCCTGTTCTCTTCATTTTTTTGAGCACAGGCCTGATGTCTGCAGCGTCTCACAAGCACTAAAGGTACTAAACATATTCAGTAGAACTCTGTACTTTGATGCAGACTTTTCCCATGAAGGCTCCATTGAATGGAAATCTTTAAAAGTCTAGGAACACCTGGATAAAAAATATATTAATGTTTTTCTTACTTTTTTATTGCAGTCTTTGTATGACTTGCACAAAATATGTTTTTATGATTTTGGGGGGTTTTGGGGGTTTTCTTTTTGTTTGGTTTTTTTTTGTTTGGTAGGGTTGTTTTTGTTTAGCAGTTCGTGTTATGCTTTAATGCAGGTAAGAAAACTTTATGTATCACATTATACCTATTTCTCTGGCTGTTTTCTCCGATTTACATAAAAAAGGGGAGAATAACATGGTTAAATTGTTCTGTAGGTCATTGTTAAGCAGTAAAGTAACTGAACTCAAATACTGGAATAAGCTCCAGATGGCTGCTTCGTTTAAGTTTAGTAAAGAATTGCTGCAGTGATAGCAAATTGATCATTTCTTTGGGCTGCTGTGCCATGTTATCACTAATCAACAGCACCACCTTCTGGCTAAAGAGCAACATGACGTCTAGCAACCTGGCGAGCTTATTTCAGTGACTTTATGCAAAACGCAAATCTGTCTTCTCAGTGACTGGCTGCCTGTGGAAGAAATTCTTCATGAAAATATGCAAAATGAATTCTGTAAATGTTGCTGTCTGATAATCAGGCCTGATGATTTCATGGAAAGAAAGAAATAGATGTTTGCTTTTGAGTTTTCTTAAAATAATTTCATTCTTACTTCCCCACTAGCATCATCATCATCTTGACTGTTCATGCATCACAACGCAATGCTAGTGGGATGATGCAAATGATGTGATTTATGCATAAAATAAAATATTAAGATGACTGCCTTATTTCATGTCATTGCCTAATTCAACAAATGTGCAGGTGAGCTCATGCAGATTCATATATCCTATCATGGCAACTGATACTTAAAAAATCTTTCATTGTATAACGTAATGGGTATTGATAACTCCTGAAGCTCACAAACTATCTATTATGACAGCCAGAGAAGTCACTCTCGTTGCTGCCTAGTTCTGTGAAGGCAAAAAACATATGCTAAATTTATATTTTAAGTATTCTTCGTAAGTATTTCTTACATCAACTTCTCACACTTCTGCTGGCAGCAAATTAAATGGTGCAGAAATCTGATGTACCTAGGGAAACTGCTGGAACTGCTTTCACATCAACATTATTATTATACATTTAGGCATCTCCAAAGCAAGGAAATAAGGGGCAAATAATGCCACCCTTGTGCCTATACTTATTGAATAGCTGAATGCCTAACAAGGCTCCAGTCAATATGCCGCAGGCAGAGAAAGATGAAAATACAGAAATGGATTATTTCTAAACCTTCCTTAAATTGTGTGAAATTAAACCAGCACAAGAATGACATATGTATGAGACTGAAGGATCATGACTAAACTTCAGTGGCAGTCTTCACTGCCTTTCCTGGAGTAGGATGTTCGAGGAACATCATAATCTGATAGCCACTTGCAGACCATTCCACTGGCAATGTTATGTCTGCATATTGAAAATCAGTCATGAAACTGTTTCATATGCATTTTTCTAGTACAGGCACTAGTGTGCATTGCTTGACTTACATCTGTTACATGATGTGTTCATCTCTCATCATAAAGTTATCTAGAATGAAGTGGATAACACTAATGTTCCATGGCCCCCACCTAACATTAACTGAAATATTTGTAACTCTCACTGCCATTTTCTGTTTACTGGTTTTCAAGAACAGAATTAATAAAAGTGGAGGTGAATTATCTTATCAGGACTGTATATTTTCAAATATCCAGGATGCTCTCACATTGTCTGCTTCCCACACAGAATCAACTTGGAAAAGAGAGGTGATTTTCCCTATAATCCCTATCTGAACAAGCACTAGCCAACACAAACAACTACAGTCTAGACATTAAAGCAAACCTTTCAGCAGCACATGCTGATTCTGTTATGTAGCATGACCACGGCAGTTTAATAAGCATCTCTTTTAGTCTCCAAATTAAGGTCTTGTAGCATGAGTTCCTGAGGTTGAAGGCTATTTCCCCTAAAGAAAAGCCATATGACAAAGGATTTAAGCAAATAAGAGGCCCAGATTGGGATAGAAGAAAGTAATTCAAAACTGCTAATTATGATCTAACATGACCTGTGATCAGGCACTGCAGTGGAAGCCCCACCTCCCCACTGAAATGAGGGAGAAGCAATAATCAGCCCCAGCAATACAAGCAAGACAGAAAGACAGACTTAACATTTTCCTCAGAGGCTTTTGCCCTTAGGGAAAAGCGAAGTGTATGAAAGCCCAGTAATGAAAGTGAAAGCCATCTTCTCCATATGAAATCAACTAAAGTCCTACCCACTAGGGAAGCCTCTTCTTAGAGGGTCACAGAGCTCAGGCTTTACAGGTGAATTTAGCTCATTCAGCTATGATGTTTCCCAGTGCCCCAGTACCTGCCCCCTTCACCCAAGGAGACAGCGGCCTAATGCTCAAACCTGCCACAATTCTCACAGACCTAGGAAGGAGGTAAGCAGGAGACCTGATGGCTTGCAATAACTATTTTAGAGAGCAAAATCTCTAGCAGTATGTTTTAATGGGTTTTCTGGTATTTGCAGGCTGTGTTCTGTTTTCTTATATTTACAAAGTAATGATTTCTAGTCATCCCAGGATTTTTTACACTATGAGGGGTAGCAGAGTTTGGCATTTTGTCATTATATTTAATAT
Organism: Bolborhynchus lineola; assembly: GCA_025448015.1. NCBI lineage: Eukaryota > Metazoa > Chordata > Aves > Psittaciformes > Psittacidae > Bolborhynchus > Bolborhynchus lineola. The sequence goes on along the minus strand of JAOEHX010009986.1, from coordinate 3,679 downwards.
AATTTAAATACAGGGCAAAGACAAGTGAGCAATTCATTATCTTCTTTTCAAGGACAGAGGAACTAAAGGTGGTGATTGCAAATCATTCTGGGGCACATGTAAAAACTTCAAGTAATCCATTGAAAGGCAATAATGATAACATATAATAGGAGCAAGATCAGTATTCCCTTTTCACTGTAACACTAGGAAACATCAATATGCATCGCTCTGCTAATACAATGTGCGTTCAGCAAAGTCAGAACAAGCAAAAAAAGAACAAGATTAGAAACCCATGAAAGCGTGTCCTGTACAGTGATTGGCTGGAAAATGCTTTTGTGTGGCAGCAGAGCAGCTACAAACTGGAGACTTGTTTCATTACTACCAAAACAGAATCTCAAAATCAGAATTTCTCTCTATTGCCTTGGAGCTAATTCTTACCCCAAGTCGTGGCTTTACTAGCATGTGCAGTAGTTTTTGCTTCCTGGAATTTCACAGGCTGTTTTTCCTAGTAAGAATTAAGGTCTAGGATGTTACAAATGCCAGCCAAAGATCCACTATCTCCTAAAAGATTTTTCTTTCTACCAGTCCTCTGATCACTCAAACAAAATGCTGATGCACAAAATACTTGGAACTGGCTTGCAGCAATGTAAATTTTGCCACCCTGGGGCTGGTGTAGGCTTGTGGGACCTTTGGCTGTGAATCAGGTAACAGTTCTATTGGAACCATATCCACAATTTTGGCTTCTGTAACCTACCACAGGTGTGCAAAAGGCTGCCATTCTCGCAGAATTTCAGTGCTTTCAGTGGACAAATCCAAACATATTTTTCTCCTTTCTTGCAGGCCTTAAGCAGGTGTTACATCTGTTAATGCCCTCTAACTCTGTTGTTAGTCAGCTGTGTCACATGCATTTTCAGTGTCCCACATTGTTTTTCTGTTCACACATATTTTCTGGCACTTTTAAATGCCTTTTTAATGTTAGAATTTCCAGCCTCTTTGCTCTGAGAAATGCCCTGTTCTTCATTCACAGAAGATGAACAGTGTCAGTGTCCCCTTGAACCATGCTGGAAAATCAGTTTTTATTTGTTTAAGTTTAGCAGTTAATAGGAGTCAAGTAGGAGTTTGGGAAAACTCATATCTTGAAATGTGGATTGAGTCTGTAAAACCATTAAAATTTACTTTCCACTGGAGAATTGTGAGTTTAAGCCATTAACTTTGTGAATTTGCAGAGGTTCCCAGAAGCTCACTCAAATCTAGTGTTTGTATCACGTTATCTATCCTAATTATTACCCTGATAGCATAAATGACCACTCATGCAATAGGGAGTGACAAGATATTCCTAATAATGCCTCTGAAAACTCAGGGTCACTTTGAAAACTAGGTAACCTAGAGACACAACTGTATTAAAGCAATAAGGGTTTGTGAAGTGTTTATTCCCTTAGGAGCTTTTGCAGTCATTTGGGTTTAAGCATAAACACACTATAAGAATTTTTCAGTGTTAAACATAGGGAAGTCTTCAGGAGTTTGACTTTTTGTGTATGTGGGGTTTTGATTTTGTTTCATTTAACAAGGGCAATAATAATGAACATAACAGGCATCCTAAAGGACAGTGATAGTGAATACAGAAACTCTATATTTCTTATAGTTATTTTAAACATTTAAGAAACAAGCAAGCCATTAAGATATTGATTTATTATTTTATTATCTTTTTTTTTTTTTTTAAAAAACATCTGGGCACCTATAATCACTTCCCATGAATATTAGAAAACAACCTCCTAGTTGTTTCATATTCCACTGGTCAAATGAGATTAGCACCATTTGAGGAACACAACATTTCAGCAGGAAAGAAGCTTGCTGACCCCTCTCTCTGCTGGTCTCCCAGGCAGCAGACAACAAAACACAGGAAAAGTCCTGCACTAATTAGGCCTTTATAAGTACGTGAGGGAGGTATGAGACTATTCCAAATTGAAGAAGTTATACAGTTCTTCACATTCAAGGGCCTCTGCTAGCGCTCTGGTAGATACAAAAGGAGTCTACCTGCCCAGTCAATGCATTCCTGGGCTAAAATACTTACTTTAGAAATTGTAACACAGACCTTTTTGTTCTAGGAAAAGGGAATAGGAGAAAAGTTTAAAATACTTGACAGCATTTATTCCTTAGAAATCTTACCTTAAATTGAGGTCCTTAGAAATGAAAAGATCTGGTCCAGAGTCTTGTGAAGACAATAGGAGTCTTTCTTCTAATCTAAAGAAGTTTTCCTGAGGACTAGAAACTGTAACCAGACCAGTTGCAAATTTCTGTGAGACTAGGACTATAAACCAGTTGCTTGTTTGAAAATCTCATTTATAACAGAGTGGCCAAAAAGAATGATATAGATACTTTCAGAAATGTACTTTGTTTAAACATATGCATCAAAGTCAATTCTTAACCTTTGAAAAACCCTACATATAACCTTGCAATATATCTTCAGTAAGGTGAGTTCAGACTGCAAAATGCTATATGAAATTGTCTTGAAGTATATGCATCTGAAACCATTCAGGTTGCTAGGGTATTTGAATTACATTTATTTTGAAGTAAATTTTTTTTCTACAGTAATGCAGAGTGCATAATTGTACTTTTACATCAGCTGTGGCTTAATTGTAGCAATATGTGCTGGTAACAAAAAGGGAAAGAGAATTTATTGATGGAGTAAAAGGTATTTGCTATATTGTACCTCCCTCAGCATTTTTCTCAGCAAGGTAGAATTAATGAGGGAAGGGGTGACCTCTAAATGTGCCTGAACTCCACTACATTCTGAAGGAATCATTGTTTAGAAATGTGTTTAAGATCATTTCCTTAAAAGGCTATTGTCAAGAACCTTAAACCTCTATTGATCCTGGTCCAGCAGGAAATACCTTAACTTCTCATTCGGAGCAACTAAAGATTGAAAACTTCCAAGCAGCACATGTGCCACAAACTGCTTGAAGTAAGTAAATAAAGAAATTGTTTCCTGCAAAATATAGGGAAAATAAAATCTTGATGACTCCAGATATCAGCAAAATGCTTGACAGAGTGAAAAGTTGCCTTTAAATTGATGCAGTTGAGAGCATTTACGCACTCAAGAACATCTTATGACTTAATTTTTTGCCCATGTTTTGATAAGTTAAAACAGAAAATGACTGTGGCTATTAAAAGATTATGCACCGGGAGGAGCTGGGATGGTCAGTTAAGGAAGATTCCCAGGCACAAATGAGAGAGGAAATGAGTTATTAAGAAAAGAGGGATTTATACCTGCTGGGGATCTGTCCATAAGGATTGCTTAGACTAGGAAAGCAGTGAATCCCAGTGTACCAGAAGGAGGGTTTTTTTAAAGGTATTTCTTAAAACATTAGGCATGCCTGACTGACGTATAATCACAAATGCATTCAGGAATGTACTTGCAGTGTTAGAAATTGATGTCAAACATTTTTTGCACGGTTTAAGTTTTCAACACTCCCATTCAGCTGGTACGTAACCACAGGTGTTATCTTTCTGGCAGACAATCTTTCAAGTTTCAATGCCTCCATCAGTCTCTTAGCTGATGCCTAAGCATATCTGTCAGTGTTCAAGGCCATGTTGGAGGGAGCCTTGAGTGATATGGATTAGTGTGAGGTGTCCCCGCCCAAGGCAGGGGGGTTGTAACTAGATGATCTTAAGGTCCTTCCCAACTCTAACTATTCTATGA
>JAOEHX010009984.1:5984-29297 GCA_025448015.1 Bolborhynchus lineola | reverse complement strand
ACGTGTTTGTTGCTAATATAAAGGCCTGCGTTAAGAGCCTAGCAAGAGAAATTAATTGACATAAGGGAGACTGTAGCAGACTTTAAATTAGTCATTTCTCTAGTCAATAATGAGTATTTAAAAATGTGTGAAATACCTGCATGCATGGTAGGCTATGATGGCTTGTCAAGGAAGAGCTAGATTGGGTGAAACTATTCATATCAGGTTGGCAAGCTTAGACTAATCTCCATATTGAATAACTTCTTAAACTCATTGTTTCACTAGAATGAAATCTGTGATAATTATGTGTGCTGTTGGGTCTCACAATTGTGGAAGCCATTCTGCTTCATGTTTCTTTTTCTGTCTTTGGGTGAGAGCTAAACTTCATTTAACATTTACAGTTGTTAATGCTCAGAGGTTGGGTTTCTGTTGCTGTGGATGCTGTACAAGCCAGTCCTAGCCGTGATGTCCATCTGGTGATGCCTTGGGAGTGCAGATGAAGCCATGCGGCTTCGTCCTTGACAAGATGTCATTTAAAACAGAACTGAGAAGCCCTGTATGTCACTGCTCAGGTTAAGGATCACCTGGTCCTTACAGGCCAGTGGGCAAAGAAGGTGGCAGGATGCTGGCAGGCATCTCTGGGAAGGTCTGCATCAGGAAGGTAGTTGCCATATGCCTCTGAGCCCCTGTTTTGGCATGGAACAGACATTGCGGGAGAAGGAAGCTTGGGAGCCTTATGTGTAGTGACTGGGACTGGCAGCCTGTTGGTGTACTCAGTTGAGAACAGATGAACCCATACCCTCAACAGGTGTTTTAAGACATCCCTGTGTACAGCTTGTGCTACATAACCCTATATTTTGAAGAGAAAGTACTAAATCTGAAGGGAAATAAAAAGGCCAACCCCTTGGCTTAGTAGGTGTTTGCAATATAAGTTTTTCTTTGGCTTGGTGTAAGGGTACTGTTTTTGTCTCTCCACTGCCAAATGTCAAATGAGGATGTCAAGAAAGGGTGCAGTAGGTGGATATAATAAGCTGGTGGCAAGGATGGATGGGATAATAAAGAACATGGTAAAACAGAGAGAGTTAGTTCCCCTGCTGAAATTAGTCATCTTAAGCCACACCGAAAGAAAAGGAAATGCTCTTTCTATGACTAGCACTTCTTCATGATGTAGTACCATGCAGTGTGTAAACACACGTAAACCAGGGTATTGGTACTGTTCAGAAATATAGCATCAATTCTGAATTTAGATAAGTTTAAAAAGCAAATCAGGAATTGCTTGTTCCTCTTGATTTCTATGTGTGTTTTTGTGGGTTTTTTTTTTCAAAATACAGGAAAATGGGCAAGTAGGGGGGTTGGGGGGAGGAGAAGAAAAAACCTGAGCAACAATAATACTTCGTTCTGTGTTTGGAAACAGTGTGAATAAAGGCAGATGAACAATGGTCTTCTTTTGACATCAGCTACATGGAGGTTCTGGTTGGCAGTACAATATGAACAGCTGTCAGGCAGTACTGTGATACAATTTAGTGCTTTCCTTTGAAATCCTCTGGCTGGGATTTCTCTAATGTAAATTGTGAATTTTATTTTGATACCTACTGGATGTGCATAATTGAGCATATATTCAGCGAAAGGTACTTAGTACTTCCTGAAAATTTGGCTCTTCAGGTATGCAAAGTTAGGCATCCTAAATCAGTGATACTTTTGAGGAAGAAAATGTGTGCCTTTTCCATTCTCATACATCTTGATCTTGGCTGTTGAAGTATAAAACTTGCACTTCAGTCTTCTTTTTTCTGATCTTTTTTCCCTGTTTTAATATTTGCCATTTCTACAGGGAAAAAATGCAAAGTAGTCCATTCACTGACCTGTTGCTTGGCAAGTGAATGTCATTGTTAGTACATCTCAGTTCATTGCTTATCAATGTGAAAGCTGTGGTACAATTTTTATGTGCCAAATGCCTCATTTTGTTTGTTTTAAATTCCATTTTCTTTCAGTTTCATTTTAAACAGCTGTTTTCTAAATCCCTTCACAAATAGCAATTATGTTTTATAATGATGATTTTTGTCACTTAAGTTTTTAACTGGTGGTTTGATTCCCTGTTCTCAGCAATGTAAAACTGAGATAGCTCAAGTGAAGTTCAAGCTGTAGGGGTATAAAACTGATGTTGGCAAGTAGAAAAGTCACAGATTTTGTTCTAGGTGTTTGGAGGTTTTGCACACATCCAAGCATCTGGAATTACACTCTTTCACCCAAAGCTGATGTGGTTTGTATTTTACGTATTTCGTCTTCAGCAAAAGATCCAAATCCTATTTTCCCTTACAGTCTGTAGCACAAAAAACCCCGCCAGCAAATCCAAACCAAAACCCAAACCGCCAAACCCAAAGCAGTATAATTCCAGAAAAGATGATGCTCACTAAATGCAGAAATACCTGCTTCTGGAGCTAGAGGTCCTTCCGCCATCCCTGCTAGTGTTTCAGTGAAGGTCCCTATGGGGTCCATAGCTTGTGGGAGAAGTTCTCATGCACTTTTGTCATCGAGGAACCTTTCTGATCCACCTGCCTTGTGATGGTTGGATGGCAGAATGTTTCTTCTGCTGTGTCTCAACCCTCAGTGGTATTTCACAGGCAGGGAAATTACTTTATTTCTTTATTTGCCTTGTGGCTAGTGGCTGCTTATTGGTCTATTGGGTTTTGCTCTTCAGCTGCTTGTACTTCACACTACTCCAGTGTGACTTTCCAGTTTTCAGGCCTATTTATTTTTGCTTCAGGCTGCAAGAAGTATATGGGAATGTCTTAAACTAGCTCTGCTTCTGAATAAATCACAATGTGGAACTGAATCTTGGAGCACTGAGTGTGTCCACCTACAGCATTATTTTTTGTCCCAGCCTGAGATGTTTGTGATACCAAGATTTTCTCTGGGTTTTTTTTATGATGAGGTCTCAAAACTTACCTCTGCTGATGTGCAATTTGGGCAGTATGTGCCATTTGAAACAAAATGTCACCCACCTAACAGCCAGCCTGCAAAGAGGCTCTCATTTGTCAAGGAATGCTGAGGTTTTTTTCGTAAGTGAGCTGTGTATTGATAGCAGCTGTGTTGTAATTACTTCATTTAATCTGGTGCTTGGTTAGGTCTCTAAAGCCTTATGCCAGTTATGGTTTACTTCTGGTAATGTTAACTGTGTAACTTTTTCGTGAGTATTAACTCCTTCCTTTGCAATTTTTTATTGTTACATATTCAGAACTTGTATCCAGATTACCAAAATTTCAGTTGGATAAAGTAATTTCCTACCAAACAAATGAAAGTATGAAATAGTGAAATAGTCTCAATACTTTCCCTATATAAGATTTCACACTAAGCTGCCCCTGTCTAAGCCTGTCTCAAGCCTTGAGAGTGAGCTTTGCAGTGATCTGGAGTCCAGTGCAAGTTTTCTATCTACAGTCATACATGAATAGGTGATGAATCAGCAGTATTTTGTCTCTGAGCCAAGAAACATAATCTATTGCTGAAAGACTGGTTTTTGTCAGACAGTAGGATGATTTTCTGAATATTTAGGCAGAGCAATTTTTGATTAAAAATGCTTTTGTCAGTGATATGGTACTTGAATTATGATCTGGGGACATCAGAGATTAAATACTTATTGCAGGGAGCTCTCTGGAACTGAGCTTATGAAAAGGATGCATTATGCTGCAAATTATTAAATATTGATTTCTGTAACAGTCTACAGGCATTAATGAATTTAGTAGTATGCTAGTAAATAATATGAAAAAGATTGCTGTCTCAACATAAATGGTAATTAAAAGTAGGTTCAAATAATGATTTTGGTGCAAGTTAGATTTGTGGATACCGTAGAGAACTCAACTTTGGCCTTTCGTTGGGTATCCAAAATCATTTAGAAGATGTGATCACCTAGGACTTTTGCGGCTGAAGTTCCCAAAGTTTCCTAAGGTCCACGAGCTGTGTGGGATGCTTGATGGTTGGCTTTGGAGATCACAGCCCCATGTCAGAGGAAGCAAGGCTTGTTCTTTATAGAGTTTGCATTCTTCTGCATCACTCTGAGGTTTCCTGGCAGCCTGCTCTGAGACAGCTCCGTTAGCACAGTTTAGCCTCTATAGCAAAGCTGTTGCTTGGAAGTTGTTTGCACCAGTGATGATTTCTTTACAATGGTTTAGAGAAGTTGTTACTGCAAGGTGTTTGCTCTCAGCATTCATTATGGAATTACTTCTCCACAGAGATCAGCGATTTGAATTTGTCATTACTTTTTATCTCAGTGTAAGTATTTTAGAGCAATGACTTCCTCCAGAAGAATGAAGGAGGGATATATTTTCATGTGTTATCCATAAGCATGACTTAGATATCTATGTGAGGCACATTTTTGACTTCCTGCTTCACTTTATTCGTGAGACAAAATTAATGCTTTTCTGCAGATATTAGTTTTTAAATTTCATTAGGAGGCGTGACAATATCTGGGTCCTTGAGTCACTGAAAATGAGCAGGCAGCTTTAGTTGCATTATGCAAATTTGTCTTACATTTTTAGATGTTTATGTAGCAGCAAAAGTGGAACTGCTTGTTGTATATAAAGGCATCTCTGGGTGAACTGTTGTTCATGTTAAGTGAATGAGAAAAGGCACAGTATTTGGGGAAAATGCAGAGGTACAATTTGGGCTTTTGTTTCCAATATTGCAAATACAGCTGAAATACCAGCTGTGCTGTGACTGCAGCGAGTGACCTGAGAAAATGTACGCCATTAACCTCAAACTCACTGATCCAGATAGATGTTCATTTTGTAAGTGCAGGTAGTGAGAGCCTGTCACCCTAGGTCATGTGGAGGCTGACCTTGTGACCACACAAACGGCATGCAGGCGTACAATCCATTGCCCTGTCCCTGCCTTGGATGTTCATTTGGTTTTATGTTTTTTGCTAAGGTATCTCAAGGTTATTTGTAATACATAGTTTTTATTGTGCTCAGCTTTATTTTTCGTGCTGCAATAACATCAGAGTCTTGCAAGGCCCATATAAAAGATGGCAGAGGATGTTGGTGTACAGGGACAGTGCTTTAAGTCCTTCAACTAGGTTGAAAACTGTCCTCCTTGGATGAGTGGTATAGTCACCCCATTGCTGATTTATGGCTGAAACAATCTGGCGCACACTTGCTGGCCTGATATTTCAGAGGGTGGTAATACTTTAGTGAAAGATGAGGATGCCACAAGTAGGTCAGTCAGATGAGTGCTTTCAAATGAGCTGTTCAAGTTTTGTGTAATTGATGGACCAGCTAAAATGGGGTGGGGGGGGTTATAGAAGAAAAATTGCAAAATATCCTGAAAGACTTGAGATTAGGAGCCTGCTCAGGAAGCTTTGATTGCTGTAAGGTTAGTTAACTCCAACAGATTATTTACAGGTTTGGTGAAGTTTCAGAATCAAATCCTTTCAGTTGTGACATGAAAGCAAGTGACATATGGCTTTTTTAATATTCAGGAGCTTTTCTAGTGAGACTGAAACTAAAGATGATGACTAAGTTTTTACTAAGGTTTTTTGTTTGTTTTTGAAGGCTTAAAATGAAAAGCTCCCCATTGCAACCTTCAGCCCTTTTCAGCTATCACAAGACATGCCCATACTGCAGTCACACAGAGCTCATGACCACGTTACAAAGCTACTTTAAAATCAAGCAACTTAGCTGTTGCCCAAATGTTTAATCAACCTTTTGGCTGGGTTTTATTTCCAGGATCAGATCCCATAATATAAGCCATTTGTGCTTAGATATACCTATGAAAAAGAAAGGAGACAGAAACCCTTTCTTCCACTTTTCATATACCAGCTGAGCTTGAAACTGGCAGTCATTAAGCATAATGCCAAGTGTTAGTTCTGTGAGCAAATGTGTAATAATTGTATTTTGGATCCAGCAGTGTTTTAGAGCAAACTGCTCATAATTTCCAGTAGTTAGTCTTGCAAAGTGCATTCCCTTGGATTTCTTTATCTTAAAGTTGTATCTGCAGAATAAAATTGCAGAGTCAACTCATGCTTTGCAGTTACTTGAATTACATGTTATGTAGTAAGGACTAAACCTGACAAAGCTAGCAGAAGATAGTTTTCTATATAAGACGGGTTTAACTGGTATTGATCTGGTCCTTATCATTCTCCTTGAGACTATATACTGTTACGTGTCATCTCAAAAAGTTGCCTTTGGTGTCAGGTTGGTGTTAAAATTGTTCATTTCAAATATATGTCCAGCACTGAAATTGTTAAAGCTGGTAAGCTCTTGATTTGTACCTGATTTGTTCATCTGTCATTTTTTCCAAGAACTTTAGTTTTACTTTTATGGAAATATTTAGTTTTGGGATGTCTCTTTCCCCATACACGTGTGCATACATGCATGTTATGTATATATTTATGAAAAAATTATAATTTGTACAGCTAGAACATAATCTCTCTCTTTGATATGCTCTTAGGTAAAGGGAGGGATTTCTCATGTGGTACATCAGACAATTTATAAAATACATAACATTTTTAAAAGGAGTTCTCCCTTACTGTTTCAGGGCATTGGAGATCATCTCGGTTTGAGTGATCTGAATAAGGCTGAAAGTTTTTGGGGGAAAGGCAGAGAGGACGGGAGATGCTGGAGGTCTGAGATTTTCTATAGGCAAGGGAGCAGGATGGAAGGGAGGTACTAGTGAAGATATCTGCGTATTGCAGCTGCAGTCGTTACTATTGAGTATCAGGAGACGTAGTCAAAGGCCGACTATTTAAGTTTTAGCTGAGAAAGAGCTGTACATGGCCTGGAAGCAAAGGTGTTTAGACTGTACAGCCTTGATATATTGTGAGTGAGTGGATAGATGAAAAAATACTCTTGGAGAAACATAGCTTATTTTGTTAGTCAGGAAATGTAGATTTGAAGATGGTCATGCTTCTAGGCCTTAATATATCAGAATTATGGCTCTTTAATCCCTTAGAACAACATGGAAACTCATATTTATGTATAAAAAAGCTGGTGGTGTTTGTGTATTTGAGGTGAGTAATAAATCAGAAATGCTGGGAAAAATGTTTCACATCATGTTTCAGCTGCAAGCTGGTTTTACGGTGTTTATGTGAAGGAACATGGTGTTTTGTGTATACTACTGACACTTTTTGTTCTTCAGTCCAAATACACATTTCATTTAGTTCACAAGTGATCAGTGTTACCTGATTTTTTTCCTTTGTCTCCCTTTCTGTAGCTATTACAGCTTCTGGAGTCTGAAACCTTGCAACTAGAAGCCTTTCTGGAGTGGAAGCAACTGGAACCAGTTTATTGGCAGTGGATGGTAATGAATCACACTGATTTTGATGGGTGCAGCTTTCTTGATTCTAGCATAGCTGACCACTTCTAAAGGCTCCTTCTCACAGAAATAAATGCTGCTAACTAACTGTTCAAGAGCATATGAAAAAAATAGGGAAAAACCTTTTGGTAAAGTAAGGCATATTTCCTTAGTTTTCCTTCATTCTTCTGTTTTCTTCAATAAAACTTACCCAGCTAAGCTGAGGAATTGCAGGACAGAATGTCAGAATTTCATATAATTAACACAAATGAAAATGTCTGATCTTCATCTCTTTAATGTTTTTTAAACACAGCAATTGTACCTTTTCTTAAAATTAAATGGCTTTTCAGAAGAGGGCCTCTAAGCTTTATTGCAGACTTGAGAGCAACTGAATTTGCAAGCAGCTGATATTGAAAACAGCTTCATTTTTCCTAGGCAAATGGTGTTGACATTGTTGATTTCCCCTTGAACTGTGTTGAATGATCACAAGAAAATCAGTAAGGCTTTCTTTGTGCATCTTAAGATTTCTCAAGTGAGTGTAAACGGTACCATCCATCTCACTTTTCTCTATGACTTTTGCCCATTCACAGCTGCTGAAAATAATTCTTTAGAGCACCACATTAGCCATATGAGCTTACAAAATTTTGAGAATCAGTGAGCTGACTGTTAATTGCCCATATGCCTTATTCTACACTAAAAGAAAGGCAAAGGAGAACATAAAATTACATCATCTGTCTTGAAAGGTACTTCTAATGCAGAGGCATTCAAATTGGCATTAGTTTTATCATGCTTTTGTGTTACGTGTCTACCATTTATAGTTATTTGGAAAGCATCAATGCTAGCATAAGCCTGACTCCAAATAGGCAAAATGTAACAGCAGATGTAACAGCATTTCAGTGTATCCACCAAAATGCTTGTCTCTGACATGTTGAACAGTGTGGGGAGTATTGTGAATGTTAGTGTGCTTCCTAGAGTTACGTGCTAAATAAATACTTTCAAAAAACCTCACCAGCATTTCTTTATCAGTAATTCAGTAAGCTGAATTCTTTTCTTTTGTTTTGCTGATGATGGTGGTTATTCCTGGATGCTGTAGGATGTAAGGGAATGAAATGCAGTTTGAAGATACAGTAGTTTTCTCTTTCCAGTTAACTCATGGTTTACATTGCTCCTCTGATGGCTGGAATGGTGCTCGCATAGCTACTGCCAGGTCTTTCTGATGGTTGTAGGCAGGAGCATGACAGCAAGACACAACTACAGCAAATGTAGTGACTGCAGTAATGTTTCTTTAAAATTCTGTCATTCAGTGAATTTCAAATTAACAACAGCAGCAAAAAAAATACCAACACCACCAAAACCCACAACAACAACAAAAGCCTTGTTTTATTTTATACAGTTTGATAGTCTGTGGGTATCCAAAATACGTGTTGTCATGAGCTGGGCCTTTGGTCAACATTAGCTGCTGGGGTCAGTGCTCCTTTGTGCCAGTTTGCAGTCTGGTGCTCAATAAGGAAGGAGGTTTTGTAGGATATCTTTTGCAATTCTTAGTTATCTAACAAAGTTTTTTCTTGTATGAGCCAAAAAATCTCTTGCTTTGCATGAAGCCAGAGTTTTTAACCTACCTGCAGAGAAGAGAGAGGAAGAGGGGGTGAGGGGAATAAAAATATTCCTATCCTCTTTATAGCAATCTTTTATATAAGTGAAGGCTGTTAGCGTGTCGCTGTGTTCCCAGTTCCTGTTTCTAGGCTAACAAAATTGGTTCTCTCAATGTCTCCTTGTAGGCCATTCAATCAAACTTCTGCTGGCTGTTGCTGTTCTCATATGGGACTTTCCCTCCCATTTGTCTGTGTTTAACTTCAGGTGCCTGACCTGTATATCAGCTTTATAGTCAGAGCAATTCTATCACGGAGGCTTGTGTTTATACTTTCTAAAATGGTGCTTGACTTTTAACAGTACAACATTGGTGACTTCTGGTTTTCTAATGTCTCTTCCAGCAGTGTGGCTGCTGAGCCAGTAATTATGCATTTGATTTTTCCTTGCCTGTGTGTAGATTGTGCTGCTCAACTGCTGAATTTCCTCTCACTGTTTTCACATTACTCCTCCAATTTCTAAAGATCATTTTGAATGTAAATTATGTCCTTAAAAGAGATTATGACCTCTCCTATTTAATGTCTTCTTGATAACAATATGGAAATAAATATTTAATACTCTTTGAGTGAAGAGGCCTGGGTCCTTTAGTTATGCTGTGCTACCCTGGCTTCAAAACTCTGTTCCTGCATAATCTGTGCGCACAGCGTATACAGATGCATGCATTTCAAGGACTCTGAGGTTATTTGGTTTGGTTTTTTTTTTTTAGTATTTCAAATAACAGTTGCTATCTCTGAAGGCAGCTGCAAAATTAATTATAGAACCAGCTAGGTGCTCATGGTCAAAGCAGAGCTGACAGAGCCTGGAGCAGGGATCTCTTGGCCTTCTTCAACTTGCAGTTTTACATGGGCACAGGTGATCTCATGGGTGTTATAGCTCACTGTGCCATGTGCCAGGTGGGGCTGTCCTGAACAGTGTAAGCATTCCTGGTCATTCCAAAACACCATAGAAATGCATTCAACCTCAGAGTTTGAGGGGAAAGAGATTATCTAGAGCTTCCTCAGTAATGATCTCTGTCCCATGAGTTGTTACTTCATGCTTTAGTGAAGAGTATCTAACAGTATTCAGTGCTCTCTAAAATAAGCTAGGTTAGCAGCATAAGTTTTCTGCTAATTTGGGAATATGTTAAAGTGAGCTGCGACGGTTATCTCTTAAAATAACTCTGAAATTGTGGAGCAATTGTATACTGAGATGGCAGCCGTGAATTTCTACATATGAATTACCAGGAAGATGGGGGACATACCATTTCTGCTTCTGATGAAGAGTAACTTTTATTGCTTTTCCTCTAGGATACTGTGTTAGATAATATGGCTGAAGAGGGAAATATGTGTGAGTCCCGGGACACTCATGTAGAGGGAAGTGAGCTGCCAAAGGTGACCTCATGCTGCCCCTGGGCTGACCGTCTGACTGGGCAAATTGACAGATTATCCAGAGACCTAACGACACTCCGTGACCAACTGCATAAGCTTGTAACTTGCCGAAAGGCTGAGTGGTGTGAGAAGGTAAGGCTTTGGGTGGCTGCCTTGGTCATTAGTGACTTTTAAGATCCTTATATTAGGTCTCACTATGGCTCATCATAAGACAGCCTCCCAGTGTGTGCTGTGCGTCAACATTGCTGCAATCTTGATATCAGATCTATAGTTACTTGTCTGTTTATGCCCACAGCATGCCAGGTACTCTTTTGAAAACAAAGTAGTTATCTGTCCCAGAGAAGCAGCATGCTGAAACAAAATAAGTGTTCTTTTGGAAGGGAAGGCATCAAAGGATAGGTGTTGCAGAGGAGAGGAGGAAAAAATTGTGGCAGCCTCTGAAGGGTCTAGAGGCAGCGGGTTGAAGGCATCGGTAATGGTTATAGTGAGAAAAATGAAGGTAGGTATTTGTAGGGAAAGGAAGGTGTGAAAGGCCAGAGCTTGTCATCTTTCACTGAGTTACTAGTCTTTGAAATATCGATGGGGGAAGGAATAGGAATGATTTGAAACCTGTGAAATGAGAGAGGGGACTAAGCACAAGTTTTGATGGAAGAACAGACTGGCTGTGGGAGGCTAGCTGCAGAGGAAAGAAGGTGATATGAAGGAAGTATACATGGTGTTCGCTGACAGAGGGATGGGGAGACACTGGGAAGCACCCGGTGGGGGTGGTAGGACATAAATAAAGGGGCTGTTAATGTAGGTGTAGAAGGTTCATCTGAACATTAACATGCTGTTACAAGGAGAAGATGCGATGAAGGTGCAGCCATAAAAGCTAGTAGTTTTTTTTTATGCATCAGGAGGAAGGAAGGATACCAGAAAATCTATGAAACCTATGGATGAAGAAAAAGTGAAATAGGTAGTTGGGGCAGATAGAGCAGTAACAGAAATGCTGTATCTCTGCTTTGTGTCTGTATTCACTCAGGAGAGAGTTTTCATTTTACTTGGGCATTTTTTTTGTTTGGTTGATTGGTTTTGGGGTTGTGTGAGGTATTTTTTTTTTGGTTTTTTTTTTTTTTTTGTTGCTTTAAGATTGAAGTGTTGGTAGACAGGATTGCAGGTCAGCTGACAAAATGAAAATGGCAGGTTGTCAGATCAAGGGGTGTTTGCCCAAGATTTCAAAAGGGTCTGGCATGGAAAATGTATGTAGAGAGCTAATTGCATTCTTTGGCTGTAAGGATAAGGAACTAATTTGGCTCAGTTAGACAGGGATAGGCACAAGAAGCTGCAGCTTCACACAGAATATGGAACTTCTTCCCACAGGTCACTGTGGATCTAAGTACTGTACATGGATTTGAAATCCATTGGACACATTCTTGGAAGATGAAATTCATCCCAGGCTATCAAATATACCGTTATGAATTACAAACTTAGGAAGCTGCCAGAGTACAAATCATTGCAGGCTGAGGAAATATTCTGAGGAAGTATCTCCATGTTTGTGTCTGTCTTGTAGTCTTCTCTTGGCATTGCTGTCGATCACTGTCAGTGATAGGGTACTGGACCAGGCAGGTCTCTGGAGTCATAAGATTTGTTTGCTTGTGTGGCAAAATGAACATGACTGTTATTTTCTAATGCGTGATTTCCAAAGCAAGATATGCTCTGACTCCTCTTATGTATAACAATATACATACTGTTAAATATTACATAATAAACACACTGAATTTTTTTTTACATTTAAATTTGGAAATGAAGCCTAAATAGATTAACTGATGAATTCTTCATTGTACTTTGAAATAGATGCACTGATTGGATTTGAATGATGGTCAGTTAAGTTCCAGTGCTCCTGAGATTCAGTGAACATCATATTAGTTTATGACTGTGTGTAACAAATGGAGTGCATCTTAAGTGTGTTGCTAAAAGGATGGTTTATCACTAGTGTCTCCTCTTTTTACGTGCCCTGGAACAGAACTGTTTTGTAACTCTACATGGCAGCATTTTTTGGAATGCTAGGGTGTCAGATGACTCTCCATCAATCCTCTTTATATCAGTCCTTCCTTTGAATAGTGCTGCTTCTTATGTGATGCTTTCTGTCTGTAGTCTGTCTTTTTGTTACCCATAGTCAGGATGCTTGCTGAATGCAGGCTCCTATATCAATTTTATGGTTTTGCCCCCTTCAGACCTTTCCCTGGAAAAACAAGCTTATCAAGTCTTTCCTTTTATATTATATTTTTTTAGTCAAAGGGAAGATACAGACATAGCTAAAGCGGACATTACCCCTATCTTTATATCTTGGGATACTGAGACATCTGGAAATTATTTTGGCTCTCACAAGCATTGCTCAGCTGAGGGACAGTACAGTTTGTTATAGCTCTTGTGCCCACTACTGTGTACGTCACAAAAACTGTGATAATCCACAGAATAATTATGTTTGTTGTTACGAGTAGGCTTGATGTCTGTGCCAGCCAACTGAGTAGAAACTGTTTTGAAGAACAGAATTGAGGGCACACGAGGGAACATGATATACTGGGGGAGAGACAGCAGAGTTTTTGCAGAAGAATCGTGAATCTAAAATCTGTTGGAGGTCTTGCAAAGGACCAGTGAGCATGTGGGCAAGCGAGGTTGGATTGACGTTGTTTAATTGCATTTACAAATGGCATTTAATAAAGTCCCTGAAAAGCTTCTCAACAAAAATAAACTGCCCACGTGACTGTCTTTCCTCTTACCCTTGAGCAAACAGCAGAGCAGGAAGAGGAGAGGAGGCGGCTGTGATGGATTTGCAGAGGCGGTCACTGTTGGAGCCTCACTGTGTCGCTCAGTGTGTGCGTAACTGCTCTGGGAAAGGAGGTGCATAGCAGGGTGCCCAAGTTGAAAGGTGAGGCTAAATCCTGAGAGCACATGAAGGACAGCATCACAGGATTGTTGAGGGTCCTTGTACTGAGTAGAGAAGTGGTAAAATGTCAGGTAAAATTGCATAGAGATAAATCTAACAAAATGCATCTGAAGGGAGAATCATAATTTTACACGTGTTTTTTTCTGAGCTGTCTGTCATGGCACATGAATGAGCTCTTGGGGTTATAGTGATTGTTCTGTGGAAATGTCAGTGGTCAGAAATAGTAAACTGAATCCTAAAAAGTGTTAGAAAAACAGAGGAAAGCAAAACTTACAATGTTCCCATCCATTCCTGTAATGCCATGTGCAGTTCTGGTCATAGTCGTAACTTAAAAAGAACACAAAAAGATGTTAGGCTGAAAAGGTGCAGGGAGAGGAAGCAGTGATGACCTCAGTTGTGAAAGGGTTTCTCTGTGAGGAAATTTACCTGGGCAAGGGCTTCTTGCACTATAAGAGGGGTATCACAGTGGAGCAGGAGGAAACATTTTTTATTGTTCTTCTGATGCTACTTGGTTTTCATGATGGGAGAACCTAGAGGGAATTACAGGACAAATTAAAGAAAAAAATCATTGTTAAGCAAGAAATATAGGAAGTATTCTCTGGTCAAGAAAATCCTTCAGCACTAAACTACTAGAGTTTAAGTAGGTTGTATTTTCCAGTGAGGTGTTACATATTTGTCTAGTCCTAAACTTATTCCCTACCTATTTGCTATTGAAGACTACTGGAGATAGTGCTTGGTTAGATGGAACTTTGCTAAAACAAGGTACAGTTGTTCACTCTTTACATCCAGTTTTGAGCATCACAGTTCAAGAGAGAAACGAATATCTTTGTAAGTCAGAATGTCAGGTCTTTGAAAGTACTTATGTTAACAATGGAAAGACTAAAGTGAGGTGTGTGATTCTTTGAACACATTTTCTGTGGGGGAAAGGGCTTTTTTTCTCTTGTCCTCAATAAATAGGACAAGAATGTGTGTAAGTTTCAACACAGAGGTTACAATTAGATACTAAGGAAAAAAAATCCTAATGCCTTGGGCAGAGAAACATTCGAGTAGATTGTCTGGTGAGCTGTGAAGTCTCATTCTTGGACCCTGCACAAACCAGGTTATACACTTATCTGTCAAGGGTGGCTGAAGAGGAGCTGGACCTGCTCTAAGACTGGATTGGGCTAGAAATCCTGTTGAAGTATGCAAGCCTGCAATTGATTTATTTATTTTGGACAATGTAGAGGTATTTCAGTGTGTTAAAGTCATTGCTATGCCACCATGTCTGGTGATTCAGGATGTGGTTTCAGGATGTGCCTATTTGGTGCAAGTTTGATAATTTACGCACTGTGATTCTGATAATTGAAACTATCATTAGTAAATCTTGTACAATCCAGGAACTCAGTTTTTTTTTTTCTTTTGTTTCTGTCTTTGTTTCCTTATTTTCTTTTGTTTGTTTCTGCCAGTCCCCAGCTCTTTCCTTGATTGTGTGCTTGGAATGACCCTAAAACCATTTTCCTTTCAGGGTCATTCACTTGGAAACATCTGAATGTTGCCATGGGATTTGGGTGATTTGTGAAACCCTGATTAATATGACATTTTTAACTGACATCCATCTCTAGGCAGCAATATGTTCAGTATTTTAGAGAAGAAAAGGCATATGACAGAAGTGCGTTCTGAATATGTGGCTTTGTTACTCTTAGCTTTGTTTTCTTCCGTGCAGTACTGGGCAAATATTCATCATTTCTCTGGTGACATTTTGGGGATTTGCAAATTATCCAAAAGTTAATTGAAGGTTTAAAAATATTTCCCTTCTTGGAAACAAACTTGACTGTAAAAGGTGAAACCTCCTAATTCCAGAAGAGAACTTGTTTGTTTGCTTTTTCCTTTCTGAATAGTTTATTATCTACTCCTCTATTGAGATGGGGATTTGATTTCAGTCTGTATTAAATGTTTGGCATCCACAAGCTGGAATACAGAGCACTTGACTCCAACTGGTGATTGTTCCAGTTTTCATCACATAAATGCTCACATAATTCTGAGCTTTTGTTGAAACTTGGGATATTGCATTTTGGGATACTCTGTGTTCATTAGCATTTAAGAGCAAGCCAGACTCCTCTGAGATGGCAGTATGATGGAATGGAGCTTGCTCATGCATACACATCTGAAGCGTGGCCCAGAAAGACTTAGAGCCATTAATCTGAGCTTGAATGTGCTCTTTCCCTATTAGAGTCCTCTCCAGAAGTCCTGTTGGCTGTGCTTGTATGCTGGGATCGTGTTGTGCCTGAGTACCAGGAGTTGAGACTTTCAGAGGTTGTAATCTCTGGCCCATATCAGGCCTCCTTAATGACAGTGGAAGAGTACACTGAAACTTGAATTTTGTTTGTTTCTGTGTTTTTCTTCTGATTAGTTACCTTCCTTTCCATTCAGTAGCCCCTAAGTTTCCCAAACTGTTGCACATGCAGACTTGATAGGGATGGGAGGATTCAGGGCTTCCCAATTCAGAAGAGATGCCTTTTGGATTCATAGTGTGTTGGGGAGGGTCTGTATGGGACAGGGATGTTTAGTTTTCTCTTGCTGGGGAGAGGGGAGGTGCGGCGGTGGTCAGAGATGGTGGCAGGAGTGGCCTGGGACACCCCATCACATGGGGATGGCAGGCACTGGAACATACGGGCTTTCACTCCATCCCAAGAGTCCTGTGATTCACTCAAACATTTTGCCACTGGCAGCTCATCAAAGCACACTGCTGGAGACCTTGTGAAGTCTAATAAAAGGAGGGTTTTTTCCTAAGGATCTTGTATTTATAAAATAATGAATGGTATTTGATGCATTTTGATTTAAGTCTTCATTATTTGAAGTAGGGAAGCAGCTCCAGAGGCTGATGCTGAAACATCTTTCTGTATACTTAGGGATTTATGTTTGTTTGTTTGTTTGTTTTCTTACCAAGATTGAGTTGAATTTTATCTACTCAGACGAGCGCACTTCCAAAGTTTTTATATATGCCTCATAATAAATTGGAGGGGGGTTGAGGAGCTGTGGGTACCCTAGTAGCTACTGCTAGTGCTTGGTGGCTGTGCTCTGTGTGTGGCTAACCTGTGTGAAAGTGAAGGCATGTGCAGTGTATGTGTGTGGGGAAGGAAAATACAAAGTTGTATTATTTTCTCCACTGTGTGAGTGGTGAGGAGCACTGGTGGGGTTGGACTGGCTCCTGGTCTGCTGTGTTTTCTTCCGTACCAGTGCTGGGCTGGGATGTTTCTGCTGCCTTAAACCCAGGACTTGCAGCAAAGGGCCAGCTGAGCTCTCCATGGAGAATTCTCTGCAGGCTTGTCAAAAGCTCTTTCTTTAAAAATGAACTGTTCACACTGTATCTTTGCTATTGCTGCTGTTTACTGTAGTTCTCTGGGCTTTCTGCTAATATGAAGATATTAGTGTAGTGAGTAGTTAATTATCTAGGCTGTCTGGGGTGCAGGAAGTGGAGGAGTGGTATGGAATGTTTCAGTGCTGGCCTGTTTCCTCAGTCAGCACATTCCCTTCCCTTGCCCGTTCCATGGTCCCAGAGCATTTGTGTCTTCTACTTTGTATTTGTAAACCTCCATCTGGAGCACCAAGCAGCTGTCAGTAGAGCTTTTCATGCGAGAAGAAATTGAAGAACTAGGAAGGCCACAAGAGCAGCTTTTGGAAGTGCATGGTTGGCTGGGCCCAGATGCCTGGAAGGGGGAGGAAACCCAGAGAGATCAGCAGAAGCATCCGTCAAAGGGAGCTATGGAGAACATGGACAGGAGGATGGCAAGGAGGGACGCGGCTAATGGCTTTTATGTGTAGTTCTTTAGTTAAATGTAGGATTAAATTTGCTGTTGATGGAATTTTCATAGTATTAGCCAATTTAGGTTATTAGAAAACACGGATGTGCTATAAAGCAGTAGGAAGTGAGATCCTAATCTTTATATTCACTTTTTGCTCATGTATTTTCTTGCACTGGTTTATTTGTCACCTACCGATAGTCCTAGTAGGAGATCTGAGGCTGCTTGCCCATGGAGATGCAGGTGGTTGCTTCTGGAGGGCTGTGTGCTCTATCTTGTGTTGGAAGGAGGAAAGACGCAATCTCCATGTGTTGGTTCTCCTCTTAACAGTAGGACCTAACATTTGCATTAGACCTAGCTAGCCTGGATTAGGGCTGGCACTGGCATGCATGTGGAAAGTTCTTGCAGATAAGCAGAACTGGGATATTTTTGTAAGAATCTAGCTTGTTTCTGAGTGCTCTGTGCAGGTTGGTCACATTTAATAGCCAGTGTTAAGCCAGCAGCATACAAAGAGATTAAAAAGATTCTTTGTTTGCAGATGCAATTTACTGTGCAGGTTGCTGAACGAGTGCTGAACTGTGCAAGAGACAGAGACAATGTACCAGTAGCTTAATCAGCAAACCAATTTCAAACACAAAAACTGTAACTGGAAATAAATTACCCAGCCTGACATTTTTCATGGGGCTTATGTATTCTAAAAGACTCCAGCTCCTTAGAGAAGAGAGAAACATTAAAAACTTGAGAGCTGTCTCCTGTTTTGTGTGCAGAACTCTGGGGTTTGAAGTGAGCATGGGTGAATTTTTCTTGCTTCCCAAAATACGCCTTCCTTTGCTGAAATGCAGAATGTTTGCTCAGGTGACATTATCAGTTAAAGTATAATCAATAACCAGTGTTAATATTTTACTTGTATTATTTGCCAGGATTTTGGGTGCCAACCAAGGCAATGAAACGTAGTAAATGCAGCTGAAGAATTACACTCCAGTAAATTTTAGATGAGCTTTATTTAATGATAAACTGTAAAAAATCTTATGCCAATGAGAGTCTGTGTTTCATAGACACTGTAAATGTTTTAGTGCATTTTTAAGAAGTAAGTGTAGTACTTAGGTATTTACACAGTTAAAGCACACAATAAAACATGGATGAAAACTGAGCCCTGTGAGATACCTAAGGTATGTAAAATCACAGGTCTCAGCACCACCTTCATCTTTTGAATATGAAAAGCTTAGAGGCTGGTGGGAGGGATTTGAGGTACCTGTCAGCACAAGGTTGCTGGATTTTGAGACTCTTGCAATTGGTGAGTCACTGCAACAAACATTGTCCTCTAGAAGGACAGTATCTTGGGGACATAGCTAATTCTGGCTGACAGAGGCCGTATCAAACACCATAACCAGTGGCTGTATTTTAGAGCAGCTCTACTAGAAACACTATTAGTGTGTTTTACTGAACCTTTCAGGGTGGGTTTTGGGAACAGTAACTTCCAGGAGGTATCTGGCTTTCCGCCTCCAGCAAGAGTTACAGGTGTTGTGCACTTTGCTGTAGTGTTTGCTTTTTTAGGTGAGCTGATAGAGGTGCTTTTAGGAGGACCGTTTGCATTCATGCGTTCAAAACTTAACTTCATTTTATTTTTTTCCCCTTAACCTTGGCCTTTTTCTCTGTCTGCCCTGAAATCAAGGGTACTTGATCATAATAGAACAAAGTATTCAACTCATTTCTGTGTCTTTGTCCCTTGTGCTTGTAGAAGAACTGACATAAAAGTAGATCTGTAACTTAATATTGTCACATCTCTTCTTCCAAGCAAGAAATCCATCTAAATAAAGCTTTAATACACTTCTGAGCTCAGGACTCACCATTTCTAACTTTTCATCTTTGCAGCTCTCTCAAAACACTGAGAGCTGTTTGATTTTCCCTTTGCTGGCTAGCTGTGGGGGCTGGCCTTTGCTGCAAGAGTCATGATGGTCATTCAGGCAGTTTCAGATCCACTTGCAGCTGCTACTTACCACCAAAACTGTGAGCTAATTAGAGAAGCTCCTGAATGCACTTTAGGAGTAGTGGCTTTAGAAAATGTCTACTTTTTCACTGAAACTTTGAAAATGTTTTATGTTGACAAATCTCCATTTACCTCATGCCATAGTTGTGGACAGGCTGGATTGATGGAGTGACCTTAGCTGCTCCGGATGCACTGTTCCTGCCTCCCCCAAAAGCAGAGGGAAGAGCTGCAGGACTGGGTGCTGGTGGAGGTTCTGCAGTGGTTGTGCAAAGCCCCTGGAAGGGAGAAGGAAGTGTTTTCTATCTGAAAACCAAACCAGCCTGGGGGTGAAGAAACTGGCTAAAAGTTGTGGCTTGGTTTTGTGTGGGGTTTTTTTGGTAGTTGTTTTTGTTTTGGTTTGTTTTTTTCTTTGTATGTTTGCATAAGAAAGACCCTTTTCTGTAAGTTTGTATCATTAGGTGGCAATGCCTTCCTTTCATCAGTGTGTTTTAGGAGTGGTTCGTATAAACATTCCTTTTGTTTGGCTGTCTGTGCAGAGATTGCATTGCTTGAATTTGCTGCACATCCTATTCTCCCAAAGCAGGATAATAGAGAAAACTGCATGTCACAAGCAGCAGTGTTTCACAAGGGGCTACTTCCACATTGCACAGCAACAAAGCTCTGCTTAAAACAACGTGGGGCCCTCCAAGCCTCTGCAAGTCACTTAGATCTGAGATGATATATCATCAGTGTTTGTCTCTGCTGCCCAAGATAAAAGTTTGGAAGAACAAATTGAAAAATAAGTGAGCAATTTATTATACAAAGCAATACTTGTCTGCTGCCTTCCTTTGTAATTTGTAGTTGTCAGGGTCTTTCTCAAAGTAGCACTGCAACCTTTTTGCAAGTGTCTAAATTAGTTACACTGACACACTCCAGTTTTCATTTCATGTATTTTTAGTGTGTGCCTATTAATACATTAATTTGTGTGGTCTTCTGATTGAATCCAAGGATTTTGAAAAGTTTAGAGATAAAACTGTAGTTAAAAAGAAATTAATTATAAAAGGCCAGCCTGTTAGAATGGAATTTTTTTTTTTTTTACTACTGTAAAATACTGAATATCTGTAACTTGGAGAAGGAAATAGGTGTTTATCTCTTATTCTCTGTGGTGCACATTCAGAATTGTGTGGGATATGGGACTTTCACAAGCCTGGACTTTGTCTCCCTGTAGTTGATGGTAAGGAATCTGCGAGTTTGATGCTGCTGCCTGGAGCTGTCCCACCTTCCTGAGGGCAGTGGGATTGCACCAGGTGATGGCCTTGTCTGTCTTCTCAGAAAGTAGATGAAGAGCTTTAGTTGAATTTCTGGCTCCAGAGCACAGTGATTCTGGCCATCTTGTTATATGTTCTTTCTGATGCTTCATGTCTGCGCTTTTCACTGCG
This sequence comes from Bolborhynchus lineola, assembly GCA_025448015.1. NCBI lineage: Eukaryota > Metazoa > Chordata > Aves > Psittaciformes > Psittacidae > Bolborhynchus > Bolborhynchus lineola. The sequence goes on along the minus strand of JAOEHX010009984.1, from coordinate 8,913 downwards.
AGTATCCTCTTCAGCTGAACAGAGCTGATGTAGCATTTGCTGATTTCTTTGAAGACCATTTATTATTTTAAGATTTGTTGCTGGCTGATTCAGTCCGAAGTTGCGTCAATAGAATAAACACATTGTGTTCTTTGTGTTCAGTTGTTCTTTAAAGTTAACCACTGCACAAGCAAATTGCTCATGCCAAAAATCTCAGGAAGATAGTTCAGAAGATATTCATACAACAGGAAACTTCTTGTAGCTTTGTGTGAGAGGGATGTGTCTCATGAGGCTTTCAGCATTACTGTCTTTGTTCTGGACTGTTGCCTCAGGTTTATCCTTTAGCAGCCCAACCCAAAGGCTGACCTTGAAGCAACTGCCTCTTTGTGTATCTCTTTGAGGGTATCACTCTCCAAGTGAGGGCTGCTGTCCTCGTTTCAGCTGTAACTGAGATATTTCTCTTCCAAGTAGCTAATGCAGTGCTGTGTTTTGGCTTTAGTCTGAGAATAATGCTGATAACACACCTATGTTTTAGTTGTTGCTTAGTAATGCTTACCCTGATCAAGGACTTTTTGGTCTCATGCTCTGCCAGTGAGGAGGGGCACAAGAAGCCGTGAGGAAGCAGAGGCAGGGCACCTGTCCCAAAGTAGCCAACAGTATATTCCATACCACAGCACGTTGTGCTTGGTATAGAAACTGGGGGAGGGTTACCCGGAAGGGACCGATTGCTGCTAGGATTAGGCTGGGCATCAGTCAGCAGGTGCTGAGCAATTGTATTGTGCATCACTTGTGTTTTCTGAGCTTTTATTTATAGGTTGTTTTTTTTTTTTTTTTTTTATTTCTCTAGTTCCCTATTAATATTATCACTAGATTTTACTTTATTTTAGTCATTAAACTGTTCTTCTCTCAATCTATGGGTTTTACATTCTCTTGATTCTCCTCCCCATCCCACCTGGGGAGGGGAAAGGGTGGGAAGTGAGTGAGTGGCTGCATGATACTGAGTTACTGGCTGGGCTTAAACTATGACAGTCATGAAGATGCTCCAAGAGCTTCAGCACCTCTCCTATGGAAACAGGCTGGGATAGTTGAGTCTGTTCAGGCTGGAGAAGAGGAGGTTCTGAGACACCTTAGAGCAGCTTCCAATACCTAAAAGGAGACTACAAGAAATTTGGAGAGGGACTTTTTAGAAGGATATGTAGGGATAAGATGAAGATAAATGGTTTTAAGCTTACAGAGAGTAAGACTTAGAGTAGATATTAGGAAGAAATTCTTTACTTTGAGGGTGGTGAGTCGTGGAACAGGTTACCCCAGAAAGTTGTGTCTGCCTCATCCCTGGAGGTGTTGAAGGTCAGGCTGGGGCTTTAAGCAACCTGGTCTAGTGGAGTGTGTCTCTGCCCATGCAAGGGGTTAGAACTAAATGATCTTTAAGGTCTCTTCCAACCCAAACCATTCTGTGATTGTGTAGGATGCAGAGAGCATCTGTTGCAGGCGGTCTGGGTGAAGCCCTTACTGAAAGCAAGTCTGCTCACTACAGTCACAGAGTTCAGTTGATTTTAGGTCTAAGAGGATTAATTTCCCTTTTGCTTTGCCTGTGGGACAGGTATTTGTAAACTCAGCAAACAGGCAATGATTTTATCAGTTGTTTGGTTTTGTGTTTTGTATTGATATTTGGAGCTATACTTTATAGTTTTCTGGTAAAGACTCTGAAAAATATCGATGTTATTTTCCTGTTTTCTTAATCCTGTGTCATTTTCCTTTATCTTAAGCTAAACTGACTTTTCTGACTCGTATCAGTGTGGTATTTAGATACATGAGTCTAAATATAGACCTATTTGATTATATCTTAAAAAAAACCCCAAATCAACCAACCAACAAAAAAATGCCACAAAGCAAACCCCCCCCCCAGAACAAACTGAACAAACCCAACAAAAACCTTCAACAAAAACCATTCAGACAAGTTCAGGTCACTCCTCTTCATAAAGTTCTTTTATTCAAATGTCTTAATTAACTTTTAACTTTCCATTTCTATGCATCCTCACCATCCAAGAGTTTTCCATTGGAGAAGAGTGTGGATGTTGTTTTGAAGACTTTTGAAGGGCTTTGCAGTATTCAGTGTATACAATAAAAGGAAGCACACAGCAGCAGTGGCATTCCAGACTGTGGTAGCTGTTCTCATCGTATGCAGCTATGCGCATTCCTGGTATTACAACTATATTTTTAGTTTCTTCTCAGAGGACTCCTCCCCCAGTTAAGAGATGGCCTTCAATTCCTGTATGAAATAGGTTCATTGCCTCTCCGTGGCTTCCCTGTCAATCTGTTTTGAAAAGACAATAGGTATGCTAGGGATCTAGCATTTCAGTAGTGAGTATTTTGCTTTAGCATGCATAAGATGGAGATTCATACATTCCTCTCTAATTGCAGGAAATTGCAAATCCTGGCAAAATTTGGAATGCAGCTGCTTGTATAATTACATCTTCTGTCAGTTGCTACAGCTCAGCTTTACAGCCCTTCTAAAATGTCTTCATAGTTTATAGTACAAATAATGCACCCGTTAATGCTACTTTGGGATCACCCTTTTCGTTTATTCAACACTAGTCCCTAAGGCCTAAGATTTTTCCTCTTGCTGAACTAATAACAAGTTAGGAATTAGTATTTATATTGACATGGTGACATGGACAATGGGATTGAGTGTACCCTCAGCAAGTTTGCCAATGACACCAAGCTGGGAGGTTTGGTTGATATGCTGGAGGGAAGAAATTTCATCCAGAGGGACCTTGACACGCTTCTGAGGTGGGCTGATGCCAACCTGATGAAGTTTAACCATGACAAGTTCAAGGTCCTGCACCTGGGCTGGGAGAATCCCAGGCACGCTCCAGGTTGGGCAGAGAAGAGATTGAGAGCAGCCCTGTGGAGAAGGACTTGGGGGTGTTGGTCAATGGAAAAATGAACA
>JAOEHX010009978.1:0-24680 GCA_025448015.1 Bolborhynchus lineola | reverse complement strand
AATATAAAGGATGAGCTACCAGTCTATGGATATTCAGTTTTTGAGCAAGGCTTTGTCTTCATGAGCAAAGCCTTTCACATGCTTACAGCCTGTAGCAAAGCCAACCTCTGGGCACATGGCTGCCCCTGTAGCATCCCTGTACAGCTTTATCCCTAATGTTAAGTCCCCTTGTCCAGGAGTAGATGGGCATAGGGTTGTCTCTTTCCATTAGCTTCAAATACCATTCAATAAAGTAGAAATTGCCTCTCTCCTCATCACAGCTTGGCCGGCAGCTTGGTAGTGCAGAGCATCCTCTGGGAGATACCCTTAGCCTGGGAAGGGTTTGGGATCAAGGTACTTTGTTTTCTCAGGTAGTACTCTAACTTCTGCACCAGTGTGTAAAATGTAGGATGCTTTTTTATGATGTATACCTCCTTTAGAGGCTATGAGGTTAAAATGTTAGGCCAGAAATGTTTTGAAAGATTTCAATCAAATGCACACCTTTCTCACTGTCATCAAAACATCCAAGAAACTTTGTCTTAAACACTTCATTATGTATCCTGCCATGAAGAGCTGCAGGAAGAAAAAAAAAATGAAGCATTACTATTCATGGGTCCATTTATCATAAGTAGGATGGATTTACATGTTCTCAGAGTACCCAGCCTGAGCAGTGTGCAAGACACCATTTAAATAAACCTTTACTATTTTTCAAAAATTTGAAACTGCTGTCCCTGAGATGAAAGGTTTTATTCATAAATGCAGCTTCTCACATTAAAAATGAAAATGCCAGGCTGATACGTCATCTTAAATTAAGCAGTAGTAATGCTCAGACATGGGCAATCTATCTAATTTGAAGCCAAAGAAGAATTATTTTAATTTCCAAGCTCATTTAGATTGTATCTAAACCAGAAATGTTACTTTTTTCAAAAGATATGAAGCATATCATACTGCCAGACACATTACTTGGAGGAAGGAGTAAAACTTTCAGTTATAAGGTAAAGACACATTTCGGTTTTGATGTTTTAGCAGTTTTCCGGGTTGGAATTCAAGGCAATGATCACATTTGCACTTTTATGGACAGCAGATAGTAAGACAGGGTGTCCCACATCTTTTATTATTGAGTGGGTTTATTACCCTATATATGCATGAGACGGATCTGGTTTAAAAATGTCTCATTTCGAGAAACAACTGGTGATCATGAGAGTGGAATTTACCTGGTTTATAATTATTTTATTATTAATAGTAATACTTGTAGTGGTATTATAAGAGTGAAAATTACTTGGTTTTCCCTTTGTTTAATTCAGAGCACAAACCCTTGCGTGCTTTCTGTGCGTGTGCAAGGCACACAGAAGTCACGCTGCTATAGCAACCTCTGTCGGAGTTTGAGTTGAAGGAAATTCAGTACAGGAGCAGTTTCTGTTTAACTCTCCCACTTCTCCCCCCACCCCAGAAGAGGTTGTTCAAGTGATATTCAGCTATTTCCAATGCGTTCATTAATGTTTTGTTTTCTGTCCCCAGTAAACATCTGTTCAGGCACATTTGAGTCCTGATCTCTGCAAACACTGTAGCAGGGGAATCGTTTTGACACAAAGCAAGCACCGCATTTGCGCTGTGCTGCCCCTCAGAGCAACTTTTGCCTCACCCTCTCCAACCTCCATCTCTTTATGCATTTGTAAATAAGGGGATTTGTCTTCACAGCTCTTCCAGCTCTCTTTATTTTTTGTGTTTATTTTTGAGATTGGGCCATCTGCTTTATGTAGAAGGAAGGGCTTAAGGAGAAAGGCAGATAGGTATGCCTGGACAAAATACTTTCTCTAGCTTTTTCAGTTTGTTTGACTAATGATTCCTGCTCTTTCTGTCTCTCACGATTTGCCTTAATTAAATGTTCTGACCCATGCTTAAAAACATATTTAGATCACTGGTACTTCCTTACAGGTCTCCTCCCTCTTATTACATCTCTCAGTACTAAATCAAGGCAGAAATGAAAAGCTTCCTAAGGTACAATGTGAGGAGACTGTGCAGTGCAATCCCAGACAGAGAAAAGGATTAATTCAACCCTGAAAGTTCTTTGTTTCTAGTAAGGTGCACTGGGAAGGTGTTCAGCACAGACAAGGATAGGAAACCCAGGGAGAAAAAGCTTGAAGTTAGGGGGTTTTGAGAATTTGGTAAAAAAGATGCAAGAATAAATAGTAAGGAAGGATTAAACTGGACAATACAGAATCAGATAGAAAGGTGCTAAAGGCAAGCCCTGGCCCTTGCAAGATCAAGAAACCTGGAGAGGGGATGGGGAGAAATGGGTGCAGTCAAGGCAGTGTCTGAAACTAGCAGGGAGGAGCTGGGACCATGAGAAAAGTTGCGCTGTGGGTCCAGTTCCCTGCCCCACCAGCAGGCAGTGGAACAAACATTAACTGCATCAAAACTTCAGAAGTTTTTTGTTCCCCCCACCCCAAAATAGAATCCATTGTTTACACCTGCACCCAGTGATGGACAGGATTTGATTAAAGACACGAATGAAAAATCCATTTGAAAATCCAGATTCTGTTTCTACAACACTCCTGAAAAAAAAAAAAAACCAAAAAAAACCCTAGTTTGAAGAAGTAGAAGAACAAGCTGAAAGTCTTATTGCTTCTACCCAGACTGGAGAAAATTGTCTGGAAGCTTCTTACTTATGCTATTTTTGCACTTGTTTTAGAAGCCCTTGGGGTCTTAGACTATAGCTCTATGTAAAAGAAGATGAAAAATGTATCTGAATATATCTGACATAAAAACAACAGGACATAATGCACCTCTGGATAAAAGAATATGGAAAAATTGAGGAGAAAGGCTAAAGGGATCTCTTTGAAAGGGTTGGTACTGGTGGACTATGGAGCTCTGGAGACTGAACACTATAATTCTCTGGAAGGAAACAAAGAGAATCACACATATCATTAACAGACTTAAATACACTGTCCAGAGAATTGTACCTCCACTTTAGGGCTTTTAACAGTACACAAAAATTGATTAAAAAAGAGAGAGAAAAATTAAACCTCACGAGTACTCAAGACTTTAATTCAACATGAACTTCAAATCTGTTTCCTTATTGCTCCTAAATTTCATACAAAAGTGCATGTCCCTACATATTCTGCCTATGGTTTAGCTCCTAGCACAAAACAATGAAGTCACTGTAACTTGCAAAGGGTTTTTGTTCCTGTTTGAAGAAGATACAGGCTTTCTTCAGTACAGGTCTTCTCCTTGCTACAGCAAAACTTTTAGGGTGTGATCCAAAATAGCTATCATCTCATCAAGTGTGACTTAGAGGCTAAGCACCTAACTCCAAGAGCATGGCGCAAATTAAAACCCTGTTCTCGCTTGTTAAGGCATTTAAGAGATAGTAGTCTCCTAATTTTCCATAACAAGCTCATTTAACTGAAGGGTTACTATTACCTACACCTACAAGTAACACCATCTTAAGTGCACTGAAATCATACCCCACCTACCTATTTGGCAGGTGCCTCCACCACAGTTTCCTGAAGAACCTGGCCTATTTGGCATGCTCAAATAACACCTAAATAGTGCCAACAGCCCTCCATTCACTCAGAGGAAGCAGGAGAGGAAGCACAGGCCGCAGATACTGGTTTTGTACCAAGTTTGCTGCAAAGGTACTTCCTTAGGAAGTAGGTGATAAAAAAATCTCATTTATCCTGGCTCTGAAAAGAATTGAAAACTATACATGTGGCATCTAATTTGCTACAGGTATAGATACGATCCTATGGTGGAAAGAACAGGCCGCTCCCTCCTTCTCATGTGGAAAAGGATGAAAGCTATGCTGCAGAGGACCAAGAAAACAGAGCAGGTCTGGAGTTCTATGCTTAGGAATTTCTGCCCTTCGGCCCCAGCCTGGCGGAGGCACCTGCACTTGAGAGGCAGGAGTGTGTCCACCTGTTGTGGTGCTGGTCCTGAGCCTCTTTGCTTATATTAGCATGAGACAGTACTCAAGACAGTTCCCACATTTAAAAATCAATCTCTCAGTTTCTGGCAGTACCCTCCTCTTAGTTTTCTCTTTGGACTGGTGTAAACATCTCCTTGCTTGATAAGCTGTGTGTTGTGGATCCCATGGAAAACTTCTTAACTCCAAGCATTAAAGCATGCAGTAAGCATACACTGACACAGCATCACCAGCTCCTGGTCTGGAGTACTGCAAGTTTAAGGTTTTTCAGCAGTGAGTATCACAATGCTGCAGCCTTGTTTGCAACTGTGTTAAATCTGTATTAAGCAACCCTTATATCTTCATGCGTGCATACTGAGCATAAACTTACATGCTTTTCAGGTTCTTCAAAAGCATCATAATGAAGCATAGTATGACTGAGAGTTGCATTTGCCTTGTGGTTTAATAACAATAAGCAAAAGATAATGAGGATATATCAAACTGCTATAATTTACTTAGTGATACATCCTTTTATTGTTTGCTCAGCTTCTATATGAGTTTAATTTCAAATTGACATTTGGCCTTTTGTCTCTTTGTGGCAAAGAAACCAGAATAATATTTAATTACAATTTTTCTGTTTAATCTATCATTTTAAAAATAGACCAGAGTTGAGTTCTGCAGTGCTTTTAAAATGAAAGAATGCTCTCACAAAAATTGTGCTAGCTTGAAGAAAACATTTGTATCATCATCTCAGTGTTTCCTTAGTGACATAATTAGGTTCCCTAAAACTTCTCTGATTCATCCTTTGTGTCAAGAGAGGAGAAAGATCCACTCCCATTAAATGTCTGATAGGTCAATGTTGTTTGTATTCCTGTTTCTCTCTGAAGGGAGTATTAGGGGCTTTTTGGTGGGGTAGGATGAAAAAGATATTCACAAATTGGGTGAGGAAATGGTTTTGGTTTTTCAGTAAATGCGTCCTTAGATTTATCACTTTCTCAAACCAATTTCCTACAAAGAGACCAAAAGCTCTCTCAGCTACAGACAGCATTTTTCACATGAACTGTTCTAGAGTCCCATTTTTAATGCTGTTTGGAAGCCTAATACTACATTGGTAATGTATTTTCTCCCTCAGCCAAGTTATCTGACAGCTACCTGGTAGCCAGTGTTAAGTCAAAAATATATGCTAGACAGGTGCCTGCGTGTGATTGAATTAGTGCTATCTGTGTTTAAATGCTGGGTTTTGCATCCTGAAAGTACACAATGAGGAAGCAATGAGCAATTGCAGAACCTGAGATACAAAATGCTACTATGGATTCTCAGGACAAAGATTTTCCTGAGCTGGCAGCATGTTTTGGTTATCTAGGCTGATAAATATGGAAATTCAGCTGCCTGATTTCAGCTGACTCAATAGGTGTCTGTGTCTTTCATGACTCGCAGTCTTGACTGAGTTTCTCACTAGGTGCTAGCTATTCAGATAATTTTGGGTCATGAGAAAACATATTGTCAAGGTCACAATGTATTGATGAAAATCTTAAGGATATGCAGAAGAATGTTCATTTGGCAATTCCTCATAGCAACCCAAGACTCTTAAAAATCACAGGTTTCATGTTTTCTACAGTACTAATGATCCTCATCCAGAGCTTTGCCTTACCCATATTCCTGTCCTCTTCTGCCAGAGACTGCTTTTGGAAAATATTGTTTCTGACCATTAAAAAAGGAAATTTCCAGAAAATTCCTGGGTCTTGCAATCCCAGAAAACACCACACTGGGTTGCCAAAAGGGCTCAGACTCTTGGGCCAACAAAATAAATAAAACTGCTTTACTAAAAAAATTGGTGTGGGAGAGGACTTCATTTGGAATATCAGAGCCTGTGCTGGCACAGCCATCCCTCTTGTGCTTTACCAAAGGTCCTTGTCTCCCTTCAGCTTTAGTGCTGTGTATGTCTATGATGCACTCTTTTAAAGACACATCTGAGGAAGCTTTAAGGATCTTTATATTTCCTTATTGATGCTTGTTGGTTAACTGCACCAATTATTAACAATGTGAATTCATCAGAAAGGCTTTAAGAATACTTGTATGTGTTATGCTGTTTTGTTTATTTTTATTTGTGTTGCCTTTTGTGCCTTTTCCCCTCCACTTTCTTTTCTGTCACTTGCCACAGTGTAAAGCTGTTTCCGTCACACAGTAACATATTTATCTGATGCAGTGATAAAAGGATACTCTACCATCCTTTCAAACTGTCATCTGCTTAAAGGAAATGTCAACAATGCCAAAACCTGTGATGCTCATCACATTGACACTTCAGGAGTACAATTAAATGGCTAGATTAAGACCCACGTGGGTCAATTCTTTCATACATTACAGCTAAATAAAGTTGAGTGTTGCCAGTGGAAAATGCTTCTTACTAAGTACTTAACATAATCTCTTTCTGTTACCTTAGACACCTACAGAGAACACGTATTGTGCATTGGCTTACTGAAGTACACTCTAAAGGTTCAGGAAAATGTCAGATAAAAGGGCCACTTTATGGGTTTTCTTATCGGTGTGTAGAGCTAATTCTCAGCACAGCTGTGGTGGAGAAGCCTGGGAAAGAATGGAAGTTGATTTCAGAAGTCAAGAGAGAAACACCTCGAAGTGCTTTTCGGAATCCAAACTGTGCCTTCTCAGGCCACATCCTCTTTCAGTGCTTGATTCACATAAAGACCCAGAACAGGCTGGTGAGATAAATAAGATTTTGCTCACCTGCGGAAGTCTGTTTGATTTAAATAGATAATTATTCAAATACCTCGGGTAAGTTTTGGTTGCAGCTCCAGCCTTTATAGAATCTTAGTTCATTCTTTTAATATCGAATGCATATAATTTATAAGCATCTTCCTTTTTCTGGGATAGATAAGGTGGCCTGTCCATCTGAGTAAGACCAGTATGTTAATGTTTGCAGGTAGAAATCATGACTATATTATTCCCTTCAGTCTGCTGCTCTGGTGCTGCCCCAGCAGTTCTCCCACCACCTGGACATGGTGAAGTCACTCAGCCTGGGCCTGAACTCATCTACTCAGCTAAATTTGCTCTGGCTTTTCCCTTCTCCTACCACACTTGGAACACAGTCTGACACCTTGTGAGTAGGAGCACAAGATAAGCGTCTGCAGCATCTGGGAAGGTGCCTTTGGGAGCGGGAATTAATCACATTAAGTGCTTCAGAACCTCAGGGCTAAGTTGCAAAGTTGCTGGTACTTCTCTGGGTGACACGATTTCCCCCTGTGTCACATGGGATGGAGATGTGTTTGCAGAGATGCCATATCTCACTCTTATCTGGCAGCCATTGTGCTGTGAACTTTCCAAGGGCTTTCCAGCTCTTGTGTTTGACAGAGGAGTGGGAGCTGGGGAGCTGAGAGGTTCACAGAATTCTGGAACAGTTTGGGTTAGAAGGAAACATAAAGCTCATCCAATTCCAATCCCCTGCCATGGGCATGGACACCTGCCTCTAGACCAAGTTTCTCAAAGTCCCATCCAACCTGGCCTTGAACACTGCCACAGATGGGGCAGCCACAGCTTCTCTGGGCAGCCTGTGCCAGGGCCTCACCGATCACACACAGGACTTCTTCCTAAAAGCTCATCTCAATCTCCCTTCTGCCAGGTTGAAGCCATTTCCCCTCATCCTGTGCCTGCAGGCCCTTGCCCAAAGACCCTCTTCAGGTTTCTTGTAGCCCCTTTAGGTACTGAAAGCTGCTCTAATGTTTCCCTGGAGCATAGACAACAATACTCTTTATATTGGACTATCACTGTGTATCAAGGATATCCAGAAGTGATGGCTTCTAGGGCAAGAAGTTATGTATTTGTGTTACATAGTGCAGTGCAGTGCAGCTATCAGTATCAATTTTATATCTCTCAGCTGGGTGCAAGCTGTGGCAGTGCTGCACTGCTTCCTCAGCAACCCCAGCAGACCACAGTTCTGGCTGAAAAAGCATGCCTGTTGGCAGTACTCAAGCTAGATGCATCTGCACTAGCTTAGGTACAGCCCTCTTGTGTGGGCTATGCCTTCTTATGAATAGCTGTCAGCTGGTGGAGGGGAGTTTCGTTAGCATGGAATTTCTCTGCTAAATAAGTGTTGCTGTCTGGAACGAAAAAAGAAAGGGGTAGAGAGACAGACCCATAATGCCTGTCTCTGTATTTCAGTTCATCAGATTACATTTTCCAGCTCACTGTGGGCACTTCATTCTTACCACACCACAGAAAAAAAGTACAGGAAAGTTTCTCCCTTGCTTTCTAAAAGCATCTAGAATCAAGAGCTCATTGAGTCCATGTCCTTGAGTTTATACCAATTGCTCTGAATTAGAGCCTGAATTTCACTATGTACCTTTGCTATGACTTGATCTTCACATGATTCTGCAAGGACAAAAGACATGGGGAGGGAGACAGTCATAACAAAGCTGAAAAGTTGTGATGCTAGTAAGAAGAGTACATCAACAAGAAGCATCCTTCAAAATCACTGCTGTGACTCCTTTCCATGGGGGGGCAACCAATTAGCTAAAAATGCAAATTATTCAATATCATAAAGCTAATGCTGTAAGAAACAACTGTTCTGAGAGCTGTTTGATCCCTTGGTAATCTGTGGGAAACTAGATCATCTGCACTGTAAGGTAACTTAACACACTCCATGATTTTGAAATTCTGACCCCAAATAGAAATGTCAAAGACTTTTGAAATTCCTACAGTATCCAGGTAAATAAGAGTAAAATCAAAATTAAGGTACTCTAAAATACTTCACCTGTGATCAATAGAACTCAAACTTTTGGGTATTAATTTCTGTGCTAGGAATTAATGCTCGGCTTTCTTAGGTATTTCTGGAGAATACTTCATCTCAATTTGGATTTTCTAAAATAAAAAAAGTGATTATGAAAAATAAAAATATGAAATCAGATCCAGATATAAGACAAATGGAAATAAAGAGTAAATTACCTATTGGAAAAGATTGCACTTTTTAGGTGATATCTGAATTGTAGGCCAGAGGTAAGCAGTAAATTCTGCTCGTCCAACCTAAAGCCTGCTCATGCTGCAGCATCTCTTTGGCTCAGATGGCCATGTTTCTACCACAGAAACTAGATATAGAGCTGAGGGATGGATGTCATACTGACATCAACAGGCAGCACTTCCTTCATTAGGATTATTTATCCTGCAGTTTACAGGTGACATACTGAGAGTGCTCCCAACACATTTCAGTCCTGTTCTCCCTGGAGTTTCTTTATTATTAAATTGTGAGCATATATTGAAAGATTTGCTATTTTAATTTTGAGGTGGGAAAACCAAAAAACCAACAAAAAAAAACAAAATAAAACAAATCCTTATAAAACTCAATGAGTAAGTAATAAATGAATTTACTAGAAAGTTGTCATGATGGGATGTACCACTAGCAAGAAATGTTTACAAAACAAAGGCTGGTCAATAGGAAACAAGGGACTGGGTGCACAAAGTCGTTATACTTGTTGGAATGGATGCACACCGCTGTCTACGTTGGTGTCTTTAGCTGTTCCTTAACAACTTACATGAAGTCTTATGGCTAAATATCATGAATTTAGAGTCCACTTACAAACAGTTGTACCACTGGCATACAGGGCAGGACTAGCTCTCAGTAGACCTCAGCTCTTGTGTGAATTCAGAGTCAAATGGGAGGCAGGGAGGACTAGAATAACATCTGGCTGTTTTGTACTTGCACTTTCATGCTCTGTTTTCCATGGATGAAAGAAAGGACTTCTTATTGCTCTGGGAACATGACTTTCTTGGGGTCTTATTACAGAAGAAGCACATCAGCAGAAATTAAGTTGCTCCTTGATGAAATCCATGGTGCTGTGTCACTTCTGACAGAACAACGTCTCCATAAGCTTCATTTGAAAATGACAGGAAATGATTTTTTTGTGGGTGACAGGATGTTAACAGCTGCTGCAGATTAGACAAGTCACTTTCAGCACACTCTGTATGCTAACTTCAATGGTAGAGAAAAGAAAGTGAGTGATGAAGCATTGCTAATTTGCAGAACACTTAACCTGCACACAGTTGTCGTATATAGTGCTTGTAGCAGATCAGCTCTGCCACTTTCTTCTCTTACAACACAGCAGACCATGCTGGGGATCACCGCAGGACTTCATGCAACTGGATTAAAATCTAGGATGCTGTGTAATTTTCCACAAACTTGCTTAGTTAATTGGTGCTCCCAGAAAAGCCAGTGCTCCTCATTTCCCAAAGAAGTTAGAGAAACATAAGACTAAATAAAAGAGCTTTTTTTTTTTTTTTTAAGCAAAGGTGATTTGTGCTAATTTTAGGAGTGAACAGGTGGCACTGTGTTTTTGCTGTAGCTTTGATCACAGCAGACACCTAAGGTCATTAAATACGGACAGAATATGCTCCCTATTGCACAGCCAAGATTACTAATAAATCAAAAGCTGCAAGGGTTCAGAAAGTTGTAATGATTAGGTTTTTTTTATAAAACTGCTCTCTAAAGTGTCTGTTTTAAGGAGGAACAAGTAGGCTACATGAACTGTAAATCAGTGGGGTTTATTTAGTCTTTGAATTAAAACAAATTGGATGGAAATTAGATTGTAGCTCTCTTCGTGCTTTAGCAGAGTGGTTACAGATACTTCTGTTGCATTTTTGTTTTCTCAAATGCCCTGTTTTTCAGCTGAAATGCTTTAACTGTAAAGTATCCTTCACCTTGTAGACTAAAAATATATAAGTGTATGAGACTTTTCTTAGCTCTAAATCTGGGGATTTTTCTGAATAACGGGAGACCTGGAACTGAGCGTTAGGTCTGAGTTATGTGTTTAAACACAGGAGACATTTATTAGAATTATCCTTTCCTTTTTGCTGGTCATCTCGACTGCTTCCAGGCCTATCTTTACTGCCCATCAACAGCCATTCTGGGACAGCTAAGTAAATTACAGGTAAAGTTTTGGTTCAGCTGCATCAGAAAGCGCCATGCTCATAAATTCTGACAGATGCCAGGAGCTGTATTGACTAACACCTCTGCAGGGCCTCCTGAAGAGAGCGCATTCCCTGATGGGAGCCCCATGGAGCATGGTGCAGCAGATACCCATTTCCATGTTACCCTGGAGGAAGGGAACTTCTTTCCAGAGGCCACTGCATTATGTGGCTCTTGAGGAAACTGTGACCCTGAGGACTATTTTCTGGGGTTTCATCTGCCTGTAGCATGTCTCACTGTCTCTGTTAGAAGGACGCAGGGAAAATCTGCAGGGAGGATGTCACAAAAAAGGGTTTTGGCTCATAGTTTGTTATGCCCACAACGGTCTTGCCCGCACCATGTATGAGACAGCTGCATGCCTGTCTCACAACTGAGATCTACTCATCCCACATCTTTAACATGACAGGCTGTGTAGAACTCACTGAGCAGTAAACCTGTGAAGCTGACCAGACATAAGTAGATCTGGAGTAACTACAGATTTAATCAACATCCACTGGCATCACAAAGGCCACTATGTACTCCTCACACTTCTGTGTGAGAGGTTGTCCTCTATTTTACATTTTTAATATCTCAAATTCTGTTGATCCATTTCTTAAATTTGGTGCAAATGGCCTCAGACCTGAGATAAGAAAAATTGTTTTCTGTATGGTGATAAAGTGATGCCCCTGAGGGAAACATAGAGATATTGCACCTCCTTCCATCAAAACAGATTTTGGGTGGAGGGTATATCCTTTATATCAGAAATAAAAAACATTGCAAATGGGATTACCAGAAATGTCATTTATATACCAAAGAGGATGCCCTGCAGCTGTTCAGGTTTCCTACATGAATCTTTCATGTGTTTGTGCTTGTTTCTCTTTGTAGTGATGAGACACACATATTCGGGCCTTGAAGGCTGAAGGGCCTGTGTATCATCTTGAAGCAGGTATGGGAAGAAATGGTATGCGTGCCAGCTAATCACACTTGGGCTGAGCCTGGAAACCCCAATGCAACTATTTAACATACACAAGAATCTGGCACCAGATGCACAGGGTTTCATCTGAGGACTTTTGCCGCTTGAGCCATATGAAGCTATGGCTGTGATAATTAATCTTCTCTTTTGTATGCTTGAATGTTCATGTATTTATTCTCTTTCATAAGCTCCTTTGGTTGGCACATGAAATTGAGGAAAAGAGGGGAAATTATTCATTCCCACAGTGCAGAACTGATGTCAATGAGGATTTTGCAAGGGAGTGTACGGAGTTCAAGGTCAGCTCTTAAATGTGAGAATCATATTGGAGAATGGGACTCTTGTCTGCTTCAAGGTGATAAGTGTAAAGTGGTTTTTATCCCAGTTTTCTAAGCACTGCTATGTAGCATTTGGTTTTATTCCTGTCAGATGGTTTATGAATTTTGGAGTCTTCAAACAGCAGAAAGTTACCTCTCCTGACAGTTTTACTATGCTGCTTTCTTCACCCAAACCAGAAAACATCTCCATCTTACACCCAGAAGTGTGTGTGTCAGTCTAGCCTACATGGCAGTTACCACTCACTGCAGCTTTCAGGAGTAACCAGACCAGATAAGTGCCACTGAACAACTCCTCCATTGCCAGACAAGTCCCTCCCTGTCATGCTGCTCAGCACAAAGCCCTGGTCTCAGTAAGAGTGTTCTGAGCCTTGCTAGACTGAAGCTCTGGAGATTTAATATCTATTCTAGCAGATTAATCTCTAGAACAAGAAAAAACTCTGCACTCCAGCAAGTCTCCAGCACAATACCAGATACTGCTGTTAACAATCTCCAAAAATTGTGACAGACTGACCATGACTGCATAGCAGCCTCTGCAAGCCATGTCTAGAGCTGCAGGCAGACTGTGTTATGGTCAGATCAAGCCCCTGAGAGCTGTGAAGACCCACAGTGTTATTTCTTTCTGATTTCAGTACCTACTAAATGGCCATCCAACACCACCACTCTGAAGGTGTTCAAATTTAAGTACCAGTAGGAGGAACGGTTATTACATTCACCTTCTGTATGAAGATAGGCTGAGAAAGTTGGGACTGTTCAGCTTGGAGAAGAGAAGGCTGTTTGGAGACCTCATAGCAACCTTCCAATATCTGAAAGGGGCTTACAGGGATGCTGGGGAGGGACTCTTCATTAGGGACTGTAGTGATAGGGCAAGGAGTAACGGGTTCAAACTTAAACAGGGGAAGTTTAGACTGGATATGAGGAAGAAGTTCTTTACTTTGAGGGTGGTGAGGCACTGGATGGGTTGCCCAGGGAAGTTGTGAATGCCCCATGGCAGGCAGTGTTCAAGGCCAGGTTGGACATAGCCTTGGGTGATATGGTTTAGTGTGAGGTGTCCCTGCCCATGGCAGGGGGGTTGGAACTAGATGATCTTAAGGTCCTTTCCAACCCTAACTATTCTATGATTCTATGATTCATTGCATGGCAAAATAGAAGATCCACCTCCTTTGTCATGAGCTTTCCTACTACCATTACTGGAAGGTGAGAGCACAAGCAGAAAAGTATCTGTCATAAGTAAACACACTGGGCAGACCAAAAAGTAACTATGAATCAGGAACAATGGTCAGGTAGAAAAATTAGTCAGAAAAAAACTGCAAATTCAAAATCAACAAGCAGCAATAAGTCTGATACCAGTGAATACTACATAGGACTGACTGTGTAGTGGCAAATGCATTTGTCTTTTCAATAGTTTTCTCCAAAGACTCTTATTCTCCACTCTTGGCTACCTTCTGACACTTTTTTTCAGACAAATCTGAAGAAGACAGCAGGTAACTCTTTGTATTTTAATTCATTTATCTCTTGCCCATAAATCGAGTCAGCCTCCCAGCACAGTTCACTTTCTGTGGCCCTAGGCAGATGAAACGCTTATCTGGGTGTGCTGATATGCTCTGAACTCTAGCTTGCGTCTGAAATTACCTGCTTGGCGCAGTATCTCCCTGCCTGTGTTAACACTCAATTCAACCACAGTGCCACCATATAACAACGCTATAAACATTTATTCTAATTCTGTAGCCAAGGAAGAGCAATGGTAATTTGCTACTGCATAATGTTTGTGAAGCATTCCTGAAAAATGACAGGCAGCGAAACAAGAATAATTGGAGCTAATGGAGATAAAAATCCACAGTTGTAAAGATATATGGCACTTTAGAAAATTGATTTAGTACTTCTAGCCAAAAGCAAAAGGGAAAGCACATGACATCCAGTCATTCACAATCTAATTATCCTAAGTCTTCCTGATTGGATCGGTATCAGTATAAATCAAGGTAGTAATATAATTGGTACCAATGGTGCTCTATGGGTACAAAGTCAGTGTGAGATCAGAATCAGTTTGAAGACACAGATTTGAGTTTCCTTGCTGCATGCTACTTGGTAACACATAAAATATTGCTAAGTAATTTTTAAATCTACATGTGACTTATATCAAGGAGGGATGTGCAGCATTTTGTAGTTCTTGTATCAGGACTGGGTAAAACAGAAAAGTTGCTTTAGTTTTCTGTGAGAAAATTAATCACAACTTGTCAGGATATGTTTGTTTTCTTTCGGAAAGGATCTTGTACCTAACATTTTCCAAGCATCACTTACCCATATACTCTTTTTTTTTTTAAAGAGGAAAATATCCCTGTGCTTGATTTCCCAAGGAAAAGAAGAGTTTCTTGACACACAGTATAAACTTTGAAAATATTCGATGTGGATGTTGGTGCTTAGGCATCTAATTAAGGCATAAAACAGAATATAGTTTAAGATCTACCTAATACACAGTTAGTTGATATACTGCTTTGAATTTCCTTTGCACTCTTCTCTCCAGCCAGATTTTGCAGTGGGAACAGAATACATTATGCCATTTCTGCAGAAGTTCTGTTGTTAGCTGCCTAAATAGAAATGTAGCTGTTTTCCTTTGACATACTAGGACATTATAACTACTCTGCCTTTTTGCATTCATTTTTAGTCTAGGTATTGTTAAATATTATATTTGTATGTATACATATATATATGCACAATTTGATATTTAACCTGTGATCGTTAACACATTTTATGTAACATTTGTCTAAATGAGACAGCTATTTTCCAAGGCCTCCCATATGCTGCAATGGCCAGGAGGCTGGTAATTCAACCATTTATTCATTATATTGAGGTATTCCTTCTGTCACAAGAGTTCTCCATTCTTTTACTGAAATTCCCTGAGGAGTAGCAAGCGAATTTGTTTGGTTTATTGTAACATATATCAGGAATGGTACCCCTTGAGCTTTCAAAAGCTGACACATACAACAAATTTCCTCCACTCAGAAACAGAAAACTGTTTTGCCTAAGCACATTCACTTTGTAAGCATGTGTGAATTTAGGGCATGCCCTTGTCATCTTTTTGAGCAGGAGCAGAGAATGCTGTTGAGCTTAGAGTTCAACAAGAAATTTTTGCATTTATACATTGCTTCTCCCACAGGGTTTTCAAAGAACGTACTTGCCTTTGGTGATTTACAATGGTGTTGTTTGTTTCCTTCTTCAAATGCCTCTCAGAAGGTATTTTTCTTTGTCATTCTTCTGCAAGAGAAATACATCTTAAACTAAACATGCCTTACAGGAAGATTTGCCATCTCTAATGGCTAGTATTCCACTGTCAGTGACAGTAAAAAACAGTGAAAGGAAACTGGGAAGGAAGAAAGCTTTTTGGTCTTTTTAACACTAAAAAGACATCATATGGGTTGTACAGATTTAGGAGGACAAAGATTATTCAAGCAGAATTTATATGAACCTGCTAATTGTAAGCCAAGACTTAGAAATAACTGCTGTAAGAAGTCAAGCTTTCAAGTAAAATAAACTTCAGTGAGTACATTGTTCTGAAGATGCAAATTTTTAATGCTTTCATAATCGCCAACTCAATATTGCATCACTCTTGAAGTTACAGTGTTAACTTGCATGAACAAGCACCTTTAGGAAAATATGCAGGAAAACGGAGTAAAATTGCCTGGAGATAATGACAGCAATGACATCAAAAATTCTTTCTTCTATTTCGGGTGAGTTTGTTTTGCTTCTGAGAGGTTTTTTTCTCTTTTCCCCAAAGAACAAGCTGTCTAGTAGTAGCATCAGAATATTCCATGGTCCTGATTCATCACATTTTAATATACTTCAGTGTTATGCCAGACTTTGAGTTGAATCACTTGCTATCCATCCGTCCATCCATCCATCCATCCATCCATCCATCCATCCATCCATCCATCCATCCATCCATCCATCTATCCATCCATCCATCCATCCATCCATCCATCCATCCATCCATCCATCCATCCATCCACCCGTCCCACCATCCACCCACCCATCCATCCAATCTGTGAACTATTATTTTAACTTCTGGACTATGGCACAGTACTGGGAACCACATAGCATGATAGCTAGCAATGCAAAGTAGTGGCTTCTTACTGCCAGTTATCACCATCAGTCTCTTTACATGAACTCAGAGCTTATTAAATGGTTAAGTGAATGACCTGTCAATCCTACACTCATTCATGACAGGCCTACCAACATATGCTCATCTTTGCCCTTAGCTGATGTGCAAGCACAGCCTAAACCTGTCTACATGGTCAAAATAGATAATCTCATCTCAGAAGAATGACAGTAAACCAAGACCAGAACTAGTGCTTTTTATACCTCCTCTCTGCTTTAACTTGCAGGATGAGCAACTCTAGTAACCTGAAGTTACCAGCCAGCCTTTTCTCTTGATTTAGTCTGGGGCTAAACCCATGCCTTACAGATGCTCGTAGACGTATCTGGTGGCTAGCACTGAGCATGGGACCATACATCCATGCAGCAGACAGATGTATCTGTAGAATTGCCATGGCTTAAACCACAAGAATTTATATGTGGACGGTATCTATTGTATCTATTCTGTATATTTTTATTGTATTATATTTATGTATCTATGTATTTTGTGTAGGTACAGATGCCCTGCATAACAAAGATAGCTATGTCTCTTGAATACTGCCCTCTGTGTTCAGCTCCATAGAGCCATTCAGATGGGAAAACTCACTTGAGGGAATGGGAAAACCAAAACTATTCAAGGAAAACAGTGCCTGCGTGTACAGAGTAGGCAGAGATCTGGACAAGCTCACTTGATGGTCCAGGGCAAATTGTATGAGATATACCAAGGCTCAGTGTCAGGTCTTTCACTGGGTCACAACAACCCCATGCAGAGCTATAGGCTTAGAAAGAGTGGCTGGAAAGCTGTCTAGGGGAAAAGGACCTGGGGGGTGTTGGTCAACATCCACCAGAATACAAGCCACCGGAATGACCAGGTGGCAAAGAAGGCCAAAAGCATCCTGGCTTGAATAAGAAATAGTGTGGCCAGCAGGGCCAGGCAAGTGATCATCTCCCTGTACTCAGCAGTGGTGAGGCTGCAGCTCGAAACATGTTCCGTTCTGGACCCCTCACTTCAAAAACACATTGAGGTCCTGGGGGGTGTCCAAAGAAGAGCAGCAAAGCTAGTGAAGCGTCTGGAGCACAAGTCCAATGAGAAGCTGTTGAGGGAACTGAGGTTGTTTAGCATGGAGAAAAGGAGGCTGAAGGGTGACCCTATCGTTCTCTACACCTACCTAATAGGAGGTTGTAGCAAGGTATGTGTTGATCTCTTCTCTCAAGTAACAAGAAATAGCTCAAGTTGCACCACGGGAGATTTAGATTGGGTATTAGGAAAAATTTCTTCACCAAAAGGGTTGCCAAGAACTGGAACAGGCTGCCCAGGGAAGTGGCTGAGTCACCATCCCTAGAGGTACCTAAAACATATGTAGATGTGGTGCTTAGGGACATGGTTTAGTGGTGGATTTAGCAGTGTCAGGTTAACAGCTGGACTTGACCATCTGAAAAGTTTTTTTCAACCTAAATGATTCTATGATTCTATAATCAGGACATGGAACTTAGTGTCAAGCAACCACTGAACATCTCCCCTCACCTCAATATTCATCCTAGTTTTTCCATCTCAGTTCTGATAAGAAACTATATATCATAAAATTACAATAATCTGTGCATACCTACTCAATTTTTTAACTTCCATAATAACATAGTAATTTCTCCAGTGTAATCATTAGTTAATTTTCCTCCCTAGGCCACGAATGCTGATGTTGGACACTGTTCTTTGCATTAGCACTGTTAAGCAATACCCAAACAATAACTTTCCCTTAAAATGCAGCTGCCTCAAATACAATTCTTTCCCCAGATTCTGAACACTTTACAAGGCAAGCATAGGTGATTTAGAACTCATTTGTGCAACCTTAAACTGTATGAAAACTTAAAAATCAATAAATTAATGCCATTGAAAGGTCAATCTTTAAACAGAAATTGGTATTAACCTATTCCTATGGCCATTGGCTGTGCATACAAGGAAGGAAGGTACAATAGCACTTGAGGAATGAAAGTATATTCATATCTTTTTGTATTACAAATATAATAACTTGCACAATGATTGATTAGAACCACAGAGATCAGAATGGATGTCTAATAGATGATAGATATACAAGATATGAAACTGAGAACAATTTTCATGTTCATTTAACTTTCTTAAAGTGTTTTAGATGAATATTAGAAACTAAATCAGGGTGAATTGTCAGGACTTGGTTGAATGATGCTCGCTCAACACAGATTATCTATGCCTACGATGCAGGTTATTTGTTGAACTAATGATCTAAAACATGAGCTAATCAAAAATAATATAAACCCAAAAATGATCATAAAAGAAGCTGATAGTACTATGACAGACAAACCACTCTATGGGAACAAAATGACTTACGTGTATTAGGCATCAGGGGAAGGGGGGAGGTGGAAGAGAGGATGTTGTCAGCACAATTTGTCATTTGATTACTCTTTCTCAAGGATATTCATAATTAATGGTAAGCCATTTTCTGCTCCTAGAGTCTCTGGATAGCAAGTAAAACCTCAGATAAAATCTTCAAATTAAATAGAATTGGATTTAGCCACTACAAATCAGATTGAAGAGGATGTCACCATTGTTGCTGTGCTCCCGTTACAGCTGGTGATGCCACTGAAGCAGCAAAAGTGCCAGTAGGATATTGCAGGATCATAAATCAATGTGAATGAAGCAATCATTTCTCCAAGCCTCCGGTTGCATGTCCCATAAACCACCAGCCTACTGCTTCTGTTCCCCTTTCTCTATGTGCCTTTCCAAAGAGGCTGGCATGGATACTTTTTGAAGAGTAGGGTTTTCCTTGGCATGGAAGAAGTAAAGGTAAGTGTAAGAACTGAGGTCTCAGGAGCAGGCAGACCAGAATCTTTTCTGTAATATGATAAAGACTTCCCACTCTTTCTCAAAGCTGAGGTAAGGCACCATATTCTTGGGGATCTTAAGTAACTCAGAGTTGATATTCAAGCAATGTTGACCTTGGTACACAATTCCAGACAGAAGCATACTGCTTTTTCATGTCAGAAAAACTAAGCAAATGGCACCTTAGAATATCATAGGAGACAGTAAATCTCTTCTTCATTTATCTGAGTCAGTTCTTGATAAACTAGGTGAGCACTAGCAATCAATAATACCCATAAGACACTTGCAAAGACATGCTGAACAGGTCTGTTAACATAAAATTGAGCAGATTAATTACATTTTCTTGTTTTACTTTTGTGGCGCAATTCCCTCTTTTGTCACCAATACTATGTTTTTTTTGTAAAATTTATCAAAAACTTATCATAGATACGCCATTTTACATAGCTGCAGAATGAATGTAAAATACCTGCTTTTCTCAGAAAACAGCTCTAGAAAATAACTTTTTGGTGGGATGGAGAGAAATAAAACTAAATACTTCAATAGCTTTTGAACTTCGTTGTCATGCCTTTTACACTTAAAATTTTCTTTTGGGTGTTTTTCAATCATGCTTATATCATCGCTTTGACAAGAATTTCAATAAAAGTTGTATCTTATAATTTGTTTTTTAAAGGCAATGCTTTTGCAAAAACTCTGTGTCAGATGGAGTCCTTAATTGGTATAAAGGATAGATACCACCAGATTTCTAAAAAACATTTGACCTAATATTACTTGCTGAAAATAATAGCATTATATGAAACAAAATGTAACCCTTCCTAAATGGATTATAAACTGACTGAATGGTACATCTCAAATTACAGGATTAGCTGAAAAATACAGCCATCTGAAAGGGTTGTTATCAGTCAAATAGCCCAGAGACCTGTTTTCAGCTCATTGCTGTTTAATGATCTCATCTACACACAGAAGAAAATATAAATCATTGCTGGTACTGTTTTCAGAAGGCACAACCATTAAAGGATTAGGAAATAGTTATAAGCATAAATGAATTCTACAGGATGATTTGTATCTCTTGATATACTGATTTAACATAAATAGAAATCTTTCATAAAGAAGAGTTGAGTACCTATGGAAACATCTATGGGGCTGCAGAACTAAGTATCAAGCCATAGAAAATCTGTGAGAACATGAGTATATCTGTCTTGAAAGTACAATAAATAGGATTTGAGATATATCTGAGCAATAAAGGGAAAACAAAATGTTGAATAACTGCCTGTACTTCAGCACAGTCTATTTTAATCCATTGAATGAGACAGAGATCCTGAAAAAAAAAATAAAAATAAGTAAAGTTTTTTCTTTTGTCATAACTTTACAATATAAGCCTATCAGATAATGATAAATTATGAAAGAATTAATGTCTGCATATCACTGAATCATAGAAGGTTAGGGTTGGAAAGGACCTTAAAGAAAGTTCCACCACTACCTGCCATGGGAAGGAACAGCTTCTACTAGACCATGTTCCTCAAACATCATCCAGCCTGACCTTGAACACTTCCAAGAAAGGGGCAGCCACAGCTCCTCTGGGCAGCCCATGCCAGTGTCTTGCAGCCCTCACAGTAAAGAGTTTCTTTCCAGCATCTAATCCAAATCTACCCTCTTTCTGTTTATAGCCATTTCCCTTTGTTCTATCACTACGTGCCCCTGTAAAAAGTCCCTCTCCAGATTCTTGTAGGCCCCTTTAGTTACAAGAAGGCAGCTCTAAGGTCTCACTGGAGTCTTCTCTTATCCAGGCTTAACAGCCACTCTCAGCCCATCTTTATAGGAGAGGTACTCCAGCCCCTGATCATCTTTGTGGTCCTCCTCTGGATTCATTTGAGCAGGCCCATGTCTTGCACTGGTGGCCCCAGAGTTGAACACAGTAGTCCAGGTGGGGTCTCACAAGAGTGGAGCAGAGGGAATCACCTTATTCAGCCTGCTGGTCACGCTTCTTTTGATGCAGCCCAGGATACGATTGGCTTTCTGTGCTGCGAGCACACATTGCTGGCTCATTTTGAGTGCTTTGCCAATCAACATCCTTAGGTCCTTCTCCTCAAGGCTGCTGTCCATGCAGTCACTGGCCAGCCTGTATCTACACTTTGGATTGCCCCAAACCAGGTGCATTAGTTTGCGCTTGGCCTTCTTGAATTTCATAAGGTTCATACTGGCCCATATCTCAAGCACGTCAAGATCTCTCTGGATGCCACCCTTTCCCTCCAGAATGTTGACTGCACCACATAGCTTAGTGTGGCTGCCAAACTTGCTGGGAGTGCACTCAATTCTACTGTCTGTGTAGCCATCAAAGATGTCGAACTGCACCAGTCCCAGTACTGACCCCTGAGGAATACCTCTCATCACTGTTCTCTGCTTGGGCATCAAGCTGTTGGCTACAGACAAGTCTTTGAGTGAAACCATCCAGCTAATTCCTTATCTACCAAGTGGTCCATCCACCAAGTCCATGCCTCTTCAGTTTAGAAGCAAGGATGTCATGCAGGACATTGTCAGATGCTTTGCACAAGTCCAAGTAGATGGTAACAGTCACTCTTCCCTTATCCACCAATGCTGTGGCCCCACATATACTCATGAATAAGATCCCAGCTCTGACTAAGCGGTTTAAAGTACTAATCACAAATATTTGTGCTGCTGTCATGGGCTAGTAAGTATGTCTCAGTTATCTAATTTACCAAATTGCAGGTATTGATCCAAATCTGATACCTGAAATTCACTATTGTTTACTGTTCTAAAATATATCGATCTTTTACTCATAAAAAGGAAACCACTGCATTTAACATCAATAGCTACCCTCTGCATGAGAAGCGTATCAGTCATGAACAATGCATCCACTGAAAATTACTGAATTAGTAGGTGGATATTTACAACAATGATATTGATTCAAGCAAAGTATGACAGGGTTCCAAATGATTCATTAACCAACAACAGTGATGAAAATGTAAACCTTATAAATGAAAATATTATCTATTAGAAGTGTCTGCCTGCATATCTGAAGATTTCTTTCTGTACACAGTCTCTTTCTTCAGTAAGCAGAAATTATTTTAACTGAAGTATTACAGCAGATAATAACCAATTTCTGAATTATATGAATCATAAGGAAGTACTAGTGAAAGCTATTCTGAGGCTTCAAGGAGAGAGAAAGAACGAGAATTACCTAAGCCCTTTTAACAGGAGCAAAACAAAAATGCTAACCCTGACAGGTTTTATTCATCTTTCTTTTTAGTTGAATCTTGCATTTACAACTTTATTTACAGATTACTATTGGCAGAAAGAGGAGAGATAACATGATCAAGCAGAAAGAAGTAATTCCTTATTAAATTGTAGTGAGTTTCAAGGGTAGAAGATTGTACAGAAACAAATAGAAATAAACCAACAAGTTAACTCGAGAGACTTAGATGATCTCTTTGTGTATTCCTGTGTGTACAAAGTATACATGAGCTAGTGTAGATATTTGAAATGTAAGGGTCATTCATAGCACAACCTGGACTTATCATTTTTTGTGTGTCTCTGCCCTGCTCCTTTGAAAATTAACCAAGAGTAAAATGCACTTGCATTTGTACACCACCAGACATGCTCTCACACTGGCTACCACAGACAAAAGTATGAAGATGAAAACCCAGGGAGGATGTGGCATGGATTTATAGAAGTGGCATAGAATTCATCAGTTTGCTTTGAAACCTCACGTTGTTAAAAAAGGGAGGAAAAACCTCTACTAGCAATCAATGCTTAAAAGCTACCATGGCATTCCAGAATGGGTCCTTGTGGCACTTGGTTTGCTACCTCTGGTGGGTGTTTAGCAAAGAGCTGTTGAGAAAAGAATTTTGGAATGGGATAAAGAGATTGAAGCCATTACTATTTTCTCGATGGAGTGTGGTTTGTGGAACTGCAGCACAAATGGCTCTGCCTCTGCCTGACAGGAGCAGGGTGGAACATCTCCAGGAGATGCGTAGGCAATGTCCCTTAGGCTATTGGTAAAAGGCTCAGTTAGAAAGTTGTGCTCTTAATGGTTTTGAAATCTGACATTATTTACATGCTTACTGCTCACTGTTAGCTTTGTTAAGTCTGGTTAGAAAAATGCAGGCTGAGAAAACTGCCCCAGCAAGTGCTGGTTAGGGAGAGCAAAGGTATGTCTTGGAAGCAAAAGCAACGGGAGCTGGAACAGTGAACGCAGCAGGTTGTTGAAAAATTTTACTAAGAGCTGTCACATTGCTCCATAAATGGCATTTAAAATTTAGCTTAAAGTGTCTAAGCCAGTTTAAAATGTTCCAAAGTCACTCAAGATCTCTAGGAAATATTACTCTGTATTTGAAGGATTTTTGTGTTTGTGGAATGTTGTTACAATCACATCCTGCAAGCAAGCTTAAGCCAACCAACCTAGTAAGCAAGGGTTTAGAAAATCTCCATATGGGACTGAAATAATTCCCTGAGGAAAAGCACTTTGCATTATGGCAAAGAAGTGCTTCAGTACCATTGTCATGTAGATGTTGTGGTTTAACTACGACAGGTGTGGCAACTACATACACACAGCTACATGTTCACACTCCTGATCCCCCTGGTAAAATATAACAACAAAACCAACAATAACAACAGTAGCATTAATAATAATAATAACAATAAAAATAACAGTAATGATAGATATATAGACAGACAAAAAGAGAGAGACCTAAAACCCAAGAAAAACAAATAATGCACAATGCAGTTGCTCACTATCCACTGGCTGATGCCCACCCCATCCCCAAGCAGCAACCAATGGCACTCAGCTAACTCCCCCCCTTTTATACACTTCCTGTGCCATGGATCCTTCAGCTAGTTTGGGTCAGGTTTTCTACCTCTGCTCCCTCCTGGCATCTTGTGCCCTTCCTCACTGTCAAAACATGGGAAAATGAAAAGTCCTTGGACTTACAGTAAGCATTACTGAGCAGCAACTAAATCATCAATGTATTATCAATATTATTCTCATACTAAATTCAAAACATAGCACCATACTATCGACTATGAAGAAAATTAACTCTATCCTAGGTGAAACCAGGTAAAGGTCTGTTCAACTCCTTAGACAAGCATTGCTGTTTGGATGTCTTGTTCAAAATCTTTGTCAGTGACATGGACGGTGGGATTGAGTGCGCCCTCAGCAAGTTTGTCGATGACACCAAGCTGAGTGGTTCAGTTGATACACTGGAGGGCAGGGATGCCATGCAGAGGGACCTTGACACGCTTGTGAGGTGTGCTGATGCCAACCTGATGAAGTTTAGCCATGACAAGTGCAAGGTCCTACACCTGGATCAGAGCAATCCCAGGCAGAGCTACAGGTTGGGCAGAGAAGAGAATCAGAGCAGCCCTGCGGAGAAGGACTTGGGGGTGTTGATCCATGAGAAAACGAACATGAGCCTGCAGTGTGTGCTTGTAGCCCAGAAAGCCAACCGTATCCTGGGCTGCATCAAAAACAGTTTGACCAGCAGGTCGAGGGAGGTGATCCTGCCCCTCTACTCTGCTCTCATGAGACCTCACTTGGAGTACTGTGTGCA
>JAOEHX010009977.1:8325-27296 GCA_025448015.1 Bolborhynchus lineola | reverse complement strand
CCAAAACCGGCAAAATATATCACTTGTATCCTAAATTATAACAGAGTAAATAGTTACATTATTAAATTTATTACTAATAGATCAACAATAGATTAATATTAATCTTTTATTAAATAGATTAATATTTCCTGCCCTAGAATAAACTCACAAGAACTGAGCAAAAAACCCTCAACAGGTCACGCTGTGAAAGCAATTCACATTGCTTTTGTATCATGACATAAACAGTTGGCATTTTAAGGCTTCATATATTAGGTAAAATTATAAACCGGGTAGAAAACATTTCTATAAACTGTCCCACTAGAAGGTGAAATACCTGTCAGAGACTAAAGCTTAGCAGAAGCAGAACATTAAGTGCCCACTAGTCATTTGCTGTCCTACAAATCTATTATTGCTTCCTCATATGGAAAGTTCTTAAGGACTGTCATATTCTGAAGCCTGGCAGTCAGAAAAATGACTCACCTGCTTTGAGACAAAACATTCATACCAAAATAATGCCTGTTTCATACAGACATTGTAATCACCATTGTATTTGGAAGAGGAAAACGAGGAAAAGGAATTCAGCTGCCCTTCCTCTGAGTCCTCCTCATACAAAACTCAAACCACAGGGGTGGCAAGGGGAGGGGAGTGAGGAAGGAGAAAAACAAATACTGAAGTGGTTTCTATAACCAAAACCTCCATAATTTCAAAGCAGACTAAATGACCCCACAACACTAACATGCTACAGGATGATCACAGGCAAGTACAGCTTCAGAGATTAATGCATTATTATCAATGCCTTGCACACTGGTATTTGCTTAAGAACATCATTAAAATACCAACATAAGAATTCAAGTATTTAGAGAACCCAAGCTGAAAATTCCACAAAAGTGAATGTGAAAAGGATGAAGTGTTTTACAGTTAGCACATCATCCATGTAGTAAGATAAACAGAGGAAAACAAAAGTAAGTGATGAAAGAGGATCTGTAATTCAGAACAAAGAAAGAGTTTAACAGTCCCTCTGTAAAGAGCTTTCTGGAAACAAATTCAAGTCCCCAATAAGCACTCCATTGAACATGGGGAGTCTCAGTCTCAATTATATCTCAGATTCAAAAATAATTTAGAGGAAGTTGACAAGAAGTAGTTTCAACATCTGTTTTTTTGTTAAGGATGCCCTTTTTCTCCCAGCTGCATTCAACTCTGTAACTGGAACTACAAAGCTCAAGAAATTAATATTGCAAACATTAATTGCTAACAGAGATGCTTCTGCTTTATGAAAAGAAATGACTCTTCTTAAAGGAAAAGAAGAAATAGTGAAAACTTCGAGAACCAGGCATCCTTCCCAGTTTAATTTGTTTGACTTAACATGTATCATCAAGCCAAGAGGATCCAAACTCATCAAACCCCAGCTTGCCATTGAAGTCTCCTACATTTTGCTTTTGTAGTAAGTGCATCGTTACGCTACCATTGTTCTTCCAGGAAACCCTTATAGCTTACACAATCAGCTACATGTATTGCAAACATAAGGGCTCACAAACTGTCCAAAAAGAAAGTTAATTTCACAGGACAGCATCTCTGACAAATACATGGCATTTTTTCCTTTCCATTTTGAGCTGAATTACACATTACTCTTATGTACTTGGATAAAGCCCTCAAGTTTTATCTCAAAAGCTCAGACAAGTCAGTAGCTACATATCATAATACTTGATATCCTAAGCCTTATGAGATTCATTGTGAAATTA
The DNA here is from genome assembly GCA_025448015.1 of Bolborhynchus lineola. Lineage (NCBI taxonomy): Eukaryota > Metazoa > Chordata > Aves > Psittaciformes > Psittacidae > Bolborhynchus > Bolborhynchus lineola. The sequence continues at coordinate 25,578 of JAOEHX010009977.1, read as the reverse complement.
AGTTATAACCTGGCTTGACTCCTATTCAAATTTTGGAAAAGTTTACACAATATTTACCTACAACTGAAATGGTAAAATAATGGTATAATCTAACCTTACTTCCTTCCAAGAACCTAGACTCTTCTCGCTGCCACAATTAATCGCAGCATACTATGGAACTTAAAAGCACACTTAATTCTCTGAATCTCCCCATCAACAGTAAAAGCTCCCAACAGTTGCTTCCCAACCTGCCCTTTAAAGTTAGTCATGGCATAAAGACTGTCTTTAGGGCACATTGCTACACACAGTTTGGTGAATGACACAGCCATTTGTACAAGAGTAATTCTGATTCCACCTGGTATAGTGTCTAAACTTAAAGTTAAAACTTAGTGTTATGTTGCTGTGTTAGTTAAGCCTAACACCCTGATTTTATAAAACCCTCAAGATTTTCAATTGTTTCAGATGAAAAAAACATCTTCAAAGGGATGGGGTTAACCTTGCTTATAGAAAACAAAGATCAGTTTCCAAATACCAGTGATAAAAACTATGTAATTATAGATGCACCATTTAACTGATGTTAACAAAGTCACTCCTGAAACAGAAAAAAGAATTAAAGACTTCCTACATTAGTTTCACACAACAATGAGCAGTTCATGTACTTAGGTCTAGAAGAATGAAAGATAGCCATAAAGCCATACCTGGAATGACAAAATCCAAACTCACAACTTGACTGTCAGATAGTAACATAAAGCTCAGTAGAAATCATGTTTCTAACAGGGCTAAAAAGCTGTCTTTAAACTGAAGTGAATTACTTGTACCACAAATGCTTGCTTCATAAAAATAGCTTAACACCTCCCTGAAAATATTATTGCTATTTAAGCAACTTCCTAGTCTAACAATGGACACTGCAAGAAACAAGCAGTAGATGCTTGTCGTGGTTTAAGGCCAGTCAGCAACTCAGCCACGTAGTCGCTTGCTCACTCCTGCCCCTTCCTCCCTCCTGCTCCCAGAGGGATGGGGAAGAGAATCGAAATAATATAACTCCCACAGGTTGAGATTAGAACAGTCCATTAACTGAGGTATAACACAAACCACTGCTGCTACCACCAATAATAATAATGGTAAGGGAAACAAGAAGGGAAGAGAATACAACCGCTCACCAGCTGCCGAAAAATACCCAGCCCAACCCAAGCAGTGATCTCACCTGTCCAGGTAACTGCCCCAGTTTATATAGTGGGCATGACGTGCTGTGGTATGGAATATCCCTTTGGTCAGTTTGGGTCAGTGTCCTGTCTCTACTTCCTCTCGGCTTCCCCTCCTCCCTGGCAGAATATGAGACTCAGAAAGTCCTTGGTCAGACTAAACATTACTGAGCAGCAACTGAAGACATCGGTGTTATCAGCGCTGTTCCCAGGCCGAAAGTGAGAAACACAGCTACTAAGGAGAAACATGACTGCTACTGTTGAACCCAGGACAGTGCCACATACAAATAAGTTTAGAAAGCTAACTAAGTACAGTTATATTTAAACTCCCAATAATTCAAATATAGGAACAAATTCCTAGTTCAACAGGCCCAACATATCACACAAGTGGAAGCACAGAGCTAGCACTGGGAATGACTTGCTTTCCTCAAGTCAGAAATCAGCATTGACTTTTCAATGTCATGTTACTGCCTATTTCCCCTGTTTGAGAAGAAAAAGACACCTCCTCCCTGTGGATTTATAACACCATGAAATAAAGTTGTGTTGTTGGGGTGTGTGTGTGGTGTTCAAGGCCCGGTTGGACGGGCCTTTAAGCAACTTGGTCCAGTGGAAGGTATCCCTGACCATGGCAGGGGGCTGGAACTGACTGAGCTTTAAGGTCGCTGAGAACCCAAACCATTCTAGGATATACATATGCATTTAGGGAGTTTAACTCCACTTCTTTGTTACTCACATCTTCACTGCAGTCCACAGAAATAGAGGGTTTGCTCTGATGCAATTCGGGTTAATGATTTTTTTTTTTATTCAGTTTGGAAAACAGCAGTTGATTTTTTTTTTTTTTTAAATAAAAATTTCAACATAGGAAGCAGCATCTGTATAACATTCACAGGAGAGTAAATAAGAGTTAAGAAGACTGAAAAGCTTTTCCACTTTCTACAAGGTATTAATTTTGATTAATTCTGTATCACTGGAGTACTCTGAAGAGCTTTTGAGACATAGCTGTTAGTGAAAGGAATAGTTTAAGTGCTTGACTGGAAAAGGAGATGGAGATCTAGGTGAACACCTAAGATGGTCCTACTCAAGTCTTCAGAAAGCTCTGCAAGAAGTCCTTGACTTATTTCTGACAGCAAAAACTACTGCTCACGTGTATCTCGTCTAACTCTCAAGAAGTATTCTGGGCCAAAAGCACAATCATTCCTAACATCACAAAACAGAAAGGAATAACTGCATATAGACTCCTAGTCTCTAGACACCATGCTTAATATCCACTATCCCTCCTCCCACTCCTTCACAAGTGGCTTTCAAACAGGGACTAAGAGCTTGGATGTCTTCATTAGCCAGAGGACCAGGAAGCTTTATTTAAAGTTATATTTCCATAAAATATGGTCATGACAGTAAGAAAGATTAAAAAATGCATGACACTATGTTAAGTGAGTCTGAATGAATTTTACAGTTTAAGTAAAACTCCTTTTGCTTCCCACAAAAGGGTCTTTATCTCTAAGAAAACCACATTCCTGAAGGCATTTAAAAGGCTACAGTGGACCAAATACTAGAAAAACATATACTGTGCAAAGTAATCATGTATCAGAGATTGAGACAGGATGAATTAGAACATCTTTCCTTACCCATAATTTCCACAATTGGATTTATAGACTGACAGTAAGCCAGATGTAAATAGTCACTCACATAAACTTCAGCTCAAACTGCTGTACGTTATTTTTCACTTAATCTGAGTATATGGGAGGCTTAATCTCACTACAGAGTAGATGCACACTGCTCAACTTCAGAGAAGCCAATTCAACCTACAATTCAAGTCAGAATACCTGGAAATTTACTATCCATCTTACACAGAGACAAGTACAAAGAGCTGAAGAACACTTATGCTATGTCACTGATGATAGCAGTGCTGGGACTATCACTGGCCATCACTGATGTTTCCTCAAGAAGTGTCTCCTTTGTGTAAAGGCAATAGAAGAGTAGGCATCTTGAGGAACTGTTTCAACAAAGAAGATGGAGAGGAAAAGATGAGGCGTGATGGATACAAGCTACTCCTGGGGATATTCCAACTGCATACAAGAGAAGAATTTTTCACAATGAGCACATTCAGCAGTTGGAATAATCTCCCCAGGAAAGTGGTGGATTCCCCAGTATTGAACACTTAAGATTCAGCTGAACAGGGCGCTGCGACATCTAGTTTAGGTCATGCTTTGCCAAGAAAGGCTGGACCAGATGATCCTTGAGGTCCCTTCCACAACTGGTATTCTGTGAACTTTACAAATACCTGTTCCTCTCCAAAGAGGAATGTCTCCCAATCTTAGCAATTCTCTAGCTCCTAAAACCAACTTGCAATGAATAAATACAATAGCTTGACCAATCCTTAGCAGATTGAAGTCAACTTGTATTTCATTATTCAGAATCCTGCAGGCATAGCAGTAGTTTATTTTCACTCCACTTAAACTAACAAGAAAACCTTAGAAAAGCATTCTGCTGCATTCACTTTCCATTCAGACACTTATTCTCCAAGTCATAAGGCTGCCTTGAAAGAAAGAGGCCCTTACACTTTGAAAACACCAAAGTCTTTGGCCTCTTGCATATAGAGGTACATTACATCGGCAAACAGTAAAGACATTTTCCTTGAGGTCTATGGCTATTTCTTTTCAGCTATAAATTAAGTTTACGCCTTGAATTACACAAAGTAGTTTTAAACCACCGATTTACTCAGTTGAGCAATTTTGATACTCAGCTCCCTTCCTCTGAACAAGGCCATTGACCAACTGAGCTTGAATTACTGCATGCCTTTTTGAAATACGTCTCATGTTATCTTTTGCTTTTTTGGTTTATGATCACTTACAGAAATCACTACCATGGGAAATAAAAAATAAAAAAAAAAAAAAAAGGCTCCAGAACTGTGTTTCACAGCAAAGGTAAGCCAGGATCAACTCTGCTTTTCAAATGTGAAGTTAAAGGTTCCCAAAGGAACAGGTATTAACTTTCCAAACAAGAACCAAAATTCCTTCCCCAGCTCAAACTGCTCAAGCTGTTCTTTTTGGTTCTTAATCTTATACAAATGTAAACTGCTAGTAGATTGACTAGTGTTGCATATTTATAGTTGCTACAATTTTAAGGATCCAAATCAAACCCAGTCCAGTTCCTCACTACATATAGCACATCTGTATTTTCTGCAAACTGCATTCCAGAAACCAAGGGCATCCTGAAGCAGAAGATACCTTCACACAGTGCAAGGTTATCTACCACCTATTTTATCTGAGAAGCAGCATCACACATGAACGCACCACTGAGCTGCAAAGTGTCATCCACAGGTAGAAGAAAAAAAGAATCAGATCTATATTCTGACCCAGAGATGCTGTAGTACATCTTCTTACACTCTTGCAAGAGCCCTAGTGATTAATACTTGCAGTTGTACTAAGTACCTTTCCCCAGCCACACTACACAAGCGTAGTGCGCCAGGTAGAGGACAGCCTTTGCTGACTTCAGTGAATCCACAAGCAGAAAATACATCTACCCCAAATAACCTGTTTGATCCCATCTTGCCTGGGGGCTGCAAGAGACAAGCGTCACATAAGCATCTCAAAACTATTTAAAGCAACATGCTTACTATTTAGAAAACACAATCTAAATTAACTTCATGAGCCAGTACTTAACCTACTTCAGCCCATTCAGGCTTGACTCCCAGGTTACTCTGCTAGCATTCTGAATGACTCTCAATATCACTTCTTATGCAGGCTAAAGCAGCAGCCTGGGAGAAAGCCTAACACCAAGTGAGCAGGTACTTCATTACACGACACGTGTGTTAGTGGCTTTTCTATGTCTATACCTGATTTTTATTTAGAGCAGTGACAGTGCTTGTACAGCTTGGGAGCATTATTCCACTTCATTGTAGCATGATCAAGTGAACACATCTTTAACTATGCTTAACAGAGCATCCCTGGAACTTTCTAGACAAGAATTCAAAGGATCAAGAAGAATGCTTTATTGCTTATTTTGCTTAAGCTTAGTGAGGCCACAGTATGGCTAACACATCTACCTGGCTGCATACTGATGCCTTCAGTGACCTCAAAGAGCAATAAAACAAAATGTAGGCCTAAGAGTTCAGACAGCAACCACAAGTTGTTACCCTGGTTTACTGTTTAGATACTTACATAAATCAGTACCACATCTCACCCTTATATCTATTCACCTTGGCTCCTCCCAGCTGGCCTACAAAAGTAAAACTGAAGTAAAGTAGATGCAGATTCCACAAGAGAGATCAAGAGTTACTAACAAAGTCTCTGCAGGAACAGTAGCAATCATCTGACCCAGGATCTGTCACAGCACTCTGATGTGCTCTGCCCTTCGTAAAACACTGCCTCCTCATCAGACCCTTCAGGGAAATATATCCACCTCCACCATTCATCCATACTTTGTGAACATTTTTAAACTCCTGTGGAAATCACAATCAACTTGTGCCTCTGCTCACCCTCATACTTCAGTGACATTTGTCCTTCTGGTTCAGCCAGAGTCAGCAAGTCTCTACAACTCAGTTGCTATCTTCTGTGAGAAGCCCTCATTGCTATACAGATCCACAAAGCCACCACATCACTGTGGCCCAAAACATAAAATCAATAAATCAGAAAATTTGAGCTCAATTTACTTGAATGACCAATGTTAATGTTTAAACTCCAAAAAAGAAAAGAAGTTTATCACTCAGGAGATGAATGTCTGAAGATGACAATGAACAGTTTACAAAAATCAAACTCTCATGGAATATTATGAATGTCCAAGATAAAGGGTTGGAAAAAAAAAAAACAAAACCCAGAAAAGAGATCTATCAGTAGTTGTCAAGAGTTTGCGCCACTGATGAACACTCTGAAGCCACCAAGATCACACTGGCAGAAGCCAGGCCATCACGTTGGAGGAAGCATCATATTGCACATTCATTGTTCCTGCACCCCAAAGCAGCTGCTCTCTTAGGCAAGGTGCCAGGATACAGAGCTTGGCCTGACATGGTGCGACACTTAGGATGCCCCTCAACCACCAAGAAAACCCATCAGTATAAAACCCAGATGACTTAACAGCATTTCTAAGAAGGCAGAAGCACTCTGTGGTAGGAAATCACAACTTCAGTTCCCAAGTCTCTTTGTTGTTTAGAGACCCTTAAAACTCTTCTTCATTGTGCTGCCTTACCTAGTATAATGCATCAGATGCCACAGCACTGGATAACTGAAGCTACTCCTTACTTGGATAAAGACAGCTTTCTTTTAGTATTAACTATTTAAACAGACCAAAGACCACTTTGAGAACACACTGAAGCTCAGCAGAATGGGTGTGTTTAAGCCCTGGGAGAAGAGTAGCACAAGAATGTTAAGCCCCAGAAAGTCTACAGTGTGTTGTCTAATCTGAAACAGAATTAAATCTGACACAATAAAACTTGCTTACACACTGAAAAACATGTACAACCTTTTGGCCGTTCTTGCCGTTCTTGTTGCAATTCAGGATCAACTAACATGATTCATGAAGCAGAACATCTGAAAAAGCTCTGCAGTTTCCTCTTCAGTAAGGAAATGTTTCTATCCATTTACTGCAATTACCAGCTTAAATGCCACCTTATTCCCTGGCAGCCCCTGTGATAAGAGTTTATTATCTGCAAAGAGCACAAGTCCAAAGAGGCTCTTTACCATGCACAGTCATCTTGAAATAGCAGGTTGATGAGCTGCAGTGAAGGAGCACCAAAACTCTTCACAGGAGCCAGCTTCTTACTTGGGCTACTGAGAACAAGCACTGAGTAGGCATGAACACAGCATTCTGCAACTCCTACAGCTATTCTTGCATATATAACTGAACAGAGAGTAATTTTGAGTCCTTTGGGGCTAAAAACAACTACCGTATTTTGTTATCTTTTCCTACAGTCTTTTCCACTTGTTTTTACAGCTGTCTTCATGTTCTAGAAGGTCTGAAGTTTCACAGTTTGTATGTTCAGCTTCAAGTCCAGAAAAAGATCCTTCCAGAATTTAGCACTATGCAAGAGCTAAAGTGGTGTACAGCAATCTGCCTGATCATTCCCATCTACTTCTATGTATATAAGTTACTGATTTTACTGATTAATGTAGTGTTTTCCATGAGAACTGAAACTATGGCATATTCTTTTCCAAAAAGCACACAAAATCTAAAACAGAGGTGGAGTATAGTGAAGTAAAGCATAAAGGTCTGCGTCAAAAGAACATAAAATCAAAGTGTATAGAAAGAAACAGTTCATGGTGTTAAGAGCTACACAATTTCTTTCCTTACGTGAAGGCACAAATTAGACTATTAAAAAGGCAACAGCAGAAGAACAGAAACTAAGGACAGATTAATAACCTGAATTTACACAGCTACGAACTTAAAGCAAAGAAAGCAATAACAATGGGAACTTCTAATAAACAGTGATTTGAGAGAATTCCTAGCTGAGAAACCCTGAGCAACTTTGGCAGGTGTTTCAATGCCAACATTTCAGGACTCTAGAGTGTTGGCAGAAATGGCTGCAGATCCAAAACTGCTCTCTTCAAATAGTCATGGCTTCCATATAACATCACAATACTGAAGTAAGAACTCTCCCTTCCCACCACCTTCAGATCTAACCTAACATGGGTCAACTATGGCTTAAGTTCCCCACAAGCATCTAATTACTGACCTAGTTTTGAGTAACTATTTGGTAAGTTTAGCTCTTCGGGAAGATTTAAGGATATCAAAATATTTGGAATAAAGCTCAGAAAACAACAACAAAAAATCCTCAGAAGCATCTGCTTTCAATACAGATCTTTCATAAACTGACTCAGAAGTTAATTTAAAATCACAGAAAAAGTATTTTTGGAAGCAATAAGGGGCCATCAAGATATATAAAAAGAGGTCTTACTGAACTTCCCCTTAGCGTAGTCCTGATCTTCACTGAGCTATATGGAGATATAGGACACATGCACATCTCCTTGTATAACACTCCAAAACAAGTCTTCCGTAGTATTAGCTTATAATATTTTATACAGCAGTAATTTTGTTTAGAGAGAAATGTTTAAGACCACAATATAAGTTTCAAAGCATATACAACTGCCAGGATTTGGGACATGGGGAAATGGCAGGCTATGAAGAAATAATAGAGTTTAAACAATGGAAGGGGTAAGCAAGCTGTCACACTAAAGAAATACCAATATTTCTTGAAAACTTCATTCAGTTTTTACTTCAAATGTTTTCAGCACTGGCCTAAGTTTTTAAACAGATATTTTCACTGAAGTTTTGCACATTTGGAAACTCCTCTATTTCCAAACTATACTTTGTGCCTTTGATTAAATACTCTGTAGTGTCTCTGAAAGAAGATTCTCCTGGAACAGCTGGAAAAAACCCATCATGCCTTGACACTGAAGAGTGAACTTTGTTGCATAAACTACTCAGCTTATCATAAAAACATGATTTCAAAATAGATCTTACAGGAAAAAGTGATTGATAACAGCTGAATATTAGTCTGTGTAGCAGCAAGTCTAAGTAGCCAAAGAATTTTCTACAGACATAGGCTATATCATGTTTTCTTCATATACACTGTTAAGCTACCTAAGTAATTGATACATCTAAGCAACTGAAACTATTCTGCCAGTTAAATACTGCATCTCACTTCTAGAGCTTGAAGAGGGTAAGCAGCAAGCCTAGCCAAAAAAAAGAGCAGGTTTTAAATAAAGAAACCTGCATTAGACCACACGGGCAGCTGAAAGGCAAATCCACTACTATTTCTGGAGTACATTAGCAAACTAATCTCAGCAGTGATTAACACAGTAACAGGTAAAATCTGATTAGCTAACAAGTAAACTTGCATCTTAACCAGACCTGAGAACAGTGTCTAGTCCTGTCTAGAGTAGCACTGGTTACCAAGCTTGTCAATAAGTGAACAGATCATTCTGTATGGCTTGCCAGCCAGTGACCTACCCCACAGCTGCATCAGAAAAAGCTGTATTTTTAATGAAGAATGTCCTTTAGGCAGTAAGTTGTATCATAAAGGTGTAAGAAAAAACTCATGCAGACTTTTAGCTTGGCAAAGTGGACATTTCAGTTCCAGTATCTTACTAGTATTTTCTTCACACACCCCCCACACACCCCCAATTCTATGTAAAGCCTACCATTACCAAGGTACTGCAGACTGGACATTTTAGCCAGCATCTCATATACTCAGCTTTTCTTTTGCACAGTGCATTAAAGGGGGAACACTGGTGCAAAACTATTTCCTTTCTTTATGCTTTCATCTCTATTTCTGCAAATTGCCTCTTCCCCACTATTCTTAACACATCTACTCACAAACCTCCTGAGTCTGCTACCTACTGAAGGCAGTAGGGTTATATTCTCACAAGCATAACGTATCCTCTGACCATAAAGTAAGGCTCAATTTCACAACTACAGAAACTAAATTAGCATCTTCCATTTGAAACTGTAGCAGTTGCTTCTGTGGACATAGAAGCTTTAAAAAGTGAGCTGTGCACATGCATTTGTATTACATGCAAAGCATACACTTGAACTGAAGTTTACTAGGCTTTTTATATCAATACTTTTACATGAGGACAGAAGAATTCTGAATAACTCAAGTAGAACACCTCTCCACTGAGCCAGAGCATCTGCAGCTGCTGTACTGCAGCACTACATTTATTTCTGACCACTTATTAGTGCTTTCTTTAGTTAATTCATTTATATAGGGACTTGTTTGCTCACCTTTAACTTTGTGGAACTACTCAAACTGCAATGGGAGGGGTAATCAAACAGATTTACACAAAGATGATCTAGAAATCACTGCACAGTGTTCTCTGGGAACAGAATGCTATGATCTTTTTGCTAGCCTGTCCAACCCCCCTCTTCAAAATAAAAGGGAAGCATGGAGTAATCAAGCCATTTTTCTTTGGACTCTGGTTCAAGCATCTTTGTACCCTATATCAAGCAGATTGGACTTCAAGAACTGGGCTTTGGGAACAAAAAACAAGTAGCTATAGGGTATACAGCACTGGCAAGTATAAGGAGCCTGCTGAAGGTGACCGCATCAGGTTAAGAACATAAGCAAGCCTGTAAACTACCGATTAGTTCAGTTTATCTAGGAACAGCCTTTTTGCAAGAGTTTCCCTTCACACACTGAGGAAAGTAAAATCTCACCCGTGTCATTTTAAAAAAGTCTAACGATGGCCTGTTCCATCGTACATCCTCCTCCCGTCTGCGCTTTAGCCGGCTCTTCTTTTCATTCAGAACACAAGGCTGGGAGCGGCATCTCAACAAGCCCTGACGCCGGCTGAGCTCGGGTGTGGAGGTGGGAGTGCTGTTGGCTGAAGGCAAGAGATTTCCTGTCTCAGTGATGTGCTCCTGGGAGAGGGAGAGGCGGCGCCTTGGGTTAAAATCACAAGGGCCTCCAGAATTCCAGCGGGTACTTGAGCTTGAGCTGCCCTCACTGCTGTCCACAAACCCGCTGCTGGCAGAGGAAGGTCTGGGTACTGGTGATGTGTTGAAGCTGGTGATAGTGAAGACATTATTGAGTGACAGTATGTTTTGTGGCAGACTGATACTTGTGCTTCTCTGTAAGGTTGCACTTCCATGACTGTTGCAGCGTTGCAAGGTAGCGCTACCGCCGCTATTACACCGTCTCTTTGACACAGGAGTCCAAACTTTTGAATTGCCAGGCTTCCACGGGGACCGACAGCGAGCCAGCTCATCTGGCTCAGATAAGGACCTGCAATGGCGTTTCGTTGGTGGTGCCAAGGGTTGACCCGAGTTTTCGTTAAGGTTTAATTCACTTATCCATCCAGACACCATAGATGTACTGGAAGATTCCTGCTGCCACTGCAGGCTACCATTACTGGCAGTGCTGGTGCTGAATGGGCACACTGGAAAAGGGTAAGCTGAATTCCTTGTGTCAGTCTGAATCGGGTAACTGCCATTTAAAGCTTTCCAAGGACTCTCTTCTGAAAAGAAAAGAAAGATACAAGTGAAAGATGCGAAAGAAAAAGACAATTTGTTTTCAACTTAGCTTAATGCAAAATCATGAATAGAACTCAAGCTTAGAAAGATAAGCCATGAATACCTAGCTCTTAATCACACTACAGTTACATACTCATAGAATAGCTAGGGTTGGAAAAGACCTTAAGATCATCCAGTTCCAACTCCACTGCCATGGTCAGGGACACCTCACGCTGGACCATCTCACCCAAGGCTCTGTCCAACCTGGCCTTGAACACCACGAGGGATGAAGCATTCACAACTTCCCTGGTCATCATAAAAAACATAGAATATTCAAGAAACATGAAGACCAAGGTATTTCAGAAGCCAATCCAGGAATGCAGTACATCCATACCTTGTTAATGCTTCTTCCTGTATACTGAAAGACTACAGTACTGTGTTTCTTGGTGAGGAACAAGGACAGCTTCCTTACCTGCTTCCTAGTACACAGCACATAGCACAATTAAAACCTGTAACAGTGAACAACCTACGGTCCAACCAAAATTGATCAACAAGTAATACAAGAACCCACCAGGGAATTTCTATTCTTTGAATAAGAAGAGGATAATCTCTCAGACTGCTGTCCTCCATTTGGCTATTATGCTTTTCTATTAAGAATACCTTAATAAAGAAAAAATTCAAAAGAGATGGGTGTTCACATTCCGTAGTGTGAAAAGCTTTAAATTAGAAACACTATAAAATTAAAAGCAGACAGATCCTTTCCTTTTCTTGCTCATCATCAAAGTGTAAGGGATAAAAATCTTAATTCAATGCATAAAATAAAGTGAGTGTCCCTTAAGAACCTCCTGCAAGTTTCACTGTGAATACTGGCATAACCCACAGTGCACAACTTCTCTTCTGAAGTGGCAATGCTGGGTTAAAAGCAGTCTGCCAGCGAAGCCTCTCACTCTTTTGTAAAGCGTTTCTTTGAGAACATTCTGCACATTTTACAGCTGTTCCTCCACATTATACAATGAAGTGTAAGAAGAACTACAGCAGACTTTGGATTTGCAAATTGAAAACTGTTGGCCAGTTAACCATGCTTCATGCTTGGTTAGAAAATTTGCTAATTTAAACCAATTAGCCAAGTAAGTTTCACTTATCCCAGCTTTAAAGAGAGTATTTAAAATACCAGATTTTTTTCCCCAATGCCTATTTTAAGATCCTAAATATAACTTTAAACACCGGTATATTCTTACAATTGTCTAAGTTTTAGAGTAATCAACAGATAAAAGATTTGCTGAGTAGCTTCAAAAACTGTGAACGCAAATAGTTGCATGTATTCCATGCCCAAAGCATGTCATGGATTATCCTGTTTATTTCAATCTTATTTAAAGAACAGCCTATTGTCTCAAAATCATTTAACTGTGCAGACAGCTGGCCTATTCAAACAACATGTTTTATTAGAATTCCTCTGTCCTTCCTCCTCCATTCTTTCAGATGGGTACAACCACATACTGTGCTTTGCCTTAAGCATGTAAGCTCTTCAAGGCAGGGACCATCCATAATTCAATGCAAGTAAAATAGCCAACACAATGGGATCCAGATAATGCTTGAAACTCCTTGCATGTACTGTAGGACAATTTGCTAGCTTGGACTGCCCTGATTTTTAAAAAGCCTTAGGAAGCTTTCTTCCAGCCTGGGAAATGCGTTTAAAGAATACTGTGAAATAAATCACAAGTTGCACGTGTGTTTTAATTCTTTACATGGTAGAATCATAAAGGTCTTTCCCAACCTAAATGATTCTAAGAACACAAATTCCAACCTAACACTGCCATGCCCACCACTAAACCATATCCTTCAACTGCCATATCAACACACCTTATAAATACCCCGAGGGATGGCATATCCACCACATTTGCTAACTTCCATTCAACTGGGACCATCCTGGTTAGCCAGACTGCTGATAAATAGTTGAAATTGGCCTGGTGAGCCCTTCTGCTAGTTCCTTCAAGTACCCTTGGGTGGATCCCATCCAGACCCATAGATTTGGGGGTGTCTACACGGTATAGCAGGTCACTGACCATTTCCCTTGGATTATGGGGGCTTTACTCTGCTTCCTGTCCTCATCTTTCAGTGCAGGGGGCTGGGTACCTAGAGGACAACTGGTCTTACTATTAAAGACTGAGGAAAGGCGGCATTAAGTATCTCAGCCTTTGTCACTATGATTCCTCCTGTATCCAATAAAGGACAGATTCTCCTTAGCCTTCCTCCTGCTGCTAATGTATTTATAGAAACATTTTTAATTGTCTTTTATGGCAGTCACCAGATTAAGTTATAGCTGTGCTTCAGCCATTCTCATTTTCTCCCTGCATAACCTCATGACATCCTTGCAGTCCCCTCCTGAGTTGCCAGTCTCTTCATCCAAAGGTCATTAACTCTCTTCTACTTCCTAAGTTCCAGCCAAATCTCTCTGTTCAGCCAGGCGAGCTATCTTTCCCACTGGTTCATCTTTCAGCACCTGCGGAAGGCCTGACCCTACACCTTTAAGGTTTCCTTCTTGAAGGATATTTCCAGCCTTCCTGGACTTCTCTGCCCTTAGATATTGCCTCTCAAGGACTCTTGTCAACCAGGTTCCTAAACAGGCCAAAGTACCCCCTGCAAGTCCAAAGCAGCAGTTTTGCTGACACCCCTGTCCTTGCTGTCACTTCAAGACTGCTATCACCAAGACAGCCTCCAACCATCAACATCACCCACAAGTCCTGTTTACAAATGACAGATCCAATGGGAACCTTCTCTACTTGGCTCACTCACCAGCTACGTCAGGAAGTTCTTTGCCACACACTCCAGGAAACTCATAGACTGCTTTCTTTCTGTTGTAGTGTATTTCCAACAAACATCTGGTGATTTGAAGTCGTCCACAAGAACAAGGGCTAGAGACTGTGAGATTTCTCTCAGATGACTAGATAGACTACGGTCTACCTCTTTATCCTGTCTTGGTGGTCAATTACAGACTCCCACCATGATTATCTGCTTTGTTGATAATGGTATTTAAGATAAAAATACCATTTCCCTTTGAAAACGTACACAAACCAAGATCTGCATTTTACAGGGAATTCCACTGAGCAAATAAAACCAGTCCATCCTCAAAGACATAACAGAAGATGCAAAATACCAAGTCCATCCCTTAAAAAAGCAGTACAAAGTTTACATTTCAGTAAGTGGCATTTTTATTTTTGCTAGATACAACTTCCTCTTCTTGTAATAGGACCAAAGTGGGAAATACAGGTAACACTTGTATGAAGGCACTGGACTTATTGTTTACACCATGCTGGATATTCTATGTAGTAAGAAGGTGTGTAAAGATTTCTGCTAGTTGAGGAACCTGAAGGGATGTTTAGCATGAAAAAAAAACACTGCTGTGCTGGCACAGCAGATATTGAACCAAAAAACATGTTACAAGGGCTTTTACTATGCAAAGCAGATCAGAAGTACAAAACTAACAACCAGCTATTCCCAGTATTGTTCCAAGACCAGCTTAAACCAGCAGGCTCTACAACAGCATGCTCCATCCCCCTCATCTTATTTACAAAAGAAAGGCTGCTTGCTATACCAATTACCTCAGTAAAACACAGCTAAGGTTTCTGAAGAACTTACCATTGATTTCGAAAGGGAACAAGCTGCCACTTTTGTTCAGCTTCTCAGATGAGTACTGAAATCAATCAGAAGAAAAAAGTTTTAACTGTGTGAAGCAGTCAGCATAGGATACTGCATGCAGTTTTCAGTTCCCCTGTATGTGCATTTAACAACGTCTCTAAAAAGGACTGGGTATCTTGAAGAAATTCCTCAACAGCTGATCTTTATAAATAAAACCTCTGGCAGCTAGATATCTGTAATGTTCTGATCTACTGTGAAATATTGAACTGCTTCAGGAGTTGCAACATTGGCCCACGTGAATAAACTGCAGAATTAAGAGCAATAATTCATCCTTAATGAAAAAGCTTTGATCCAATTCTCATTTCAGTGGAGAGGAAATTACAGTCTAACAATTGGGTTTCCATTTTCAGTCTTAAGGCTAAAAAGCAAAACACTTAATCTTCAACTACAGGACAGGAATAGCTTTATCTAAATTCAATATACAAGCTCTTCAGGTTACCACCATGAACATTATCTCGATCAGGCTTTACTAGTATTTTATGTTTCCTTAGAACCTACATAGCAAAATGTTTGCTCATTTCTTAGAAGTATAAAAGTCATCAAAAAGTATTTACTATCCAAAAATTGTCTTTTGCAGACTGACAGTCTTTGAAATCATGGTTTATTGGCAGCAGCTCACTACTCAAAATCTAAAGCCATGCTTAAAACCAGGTTTGTGCGTAAATGGCTTCAGAATTTATGATGAAGCCTCATCAGGAGCATCTGCACAGCAGGACAAGTTTGTATGCAGGTTTTTAATTTTCTTAACTAATTTTACCTAGAAAATATTACTACAAAGGCATTCTTTAAGGGTCTAGATCTCAGAGAAGAGAGCTTGCTATCCAGCCTCCTATAAAGGAGTTATAAATAAGCTCAAGGCTCCATCAGAGTCCAAGGATCATTATTTACTCCCCCAACACCACCTCAGGATGAAGAGGAAGACTGCTTTAAGAAAGCAAAACACTTTATGTGAGCATTGTTTTTCGTGTATAGCCAAAGAAGACAGCATTGTACATACACTTCCTTTCCAGATAAAAAGTCAATTTTTAAACAAACATCCTTGGGATACAAAGCTTTTCTTTCTTGCGGTACAGCAGCACATGGAGTGCTGGTGACAATTTTATATCCTTGAGCCCCACACAAGACAAACACTAAGCTATGGTAATATTCTCTTGGCATTATTGTTTTAGAGGTAAGAAATAATGGAACAGATGAAAGGATAAGACAATCAGATATATAATCTTATTTTTAGTGATGTCTGCATGAGACAAGCCATTTGATTTTTACTCTATGGTTGCATCTGTAGGTGCATTCTTAACTTACTTTTAAAGAAGTCTACTTTAAAGAGCAGAGCCCCAAGTTTAACTGTAAATTTGACTGAGAACCAATTAGCCCCATTCAAACCATTTGAAGCCTGCAACTTAACAGCAGGAGCAGTAGTCACTTTCATATGCTCGCTTTTCGTAACTGCAGTTGCCAGTTATATATATACACACATTTAAGAAGCCAAGATCAATAGTTTTCTCTAAACAGCTAATAAGACATCATATAGAACACAAGAGCACATTAAGATAACAGTGATAGTTACATTTCAGCTGTCCCAGAAAGGGATGCAAATGAATTGGAGACTTAAAGGTAAGGTTTTTCAGTAAATTCCTCCCTCTCCAGTTTTGCCCAAACGAAAGGTGATACCAACCTATTCCAACTATCAGATAGCAGCTAAGGAAAACACATTTTTGTAACAGAATTGTGTCAAAATGTCTTAGCTAATGAATTTAAACTACATGGAAAATGGCAGTAAGAATGACTTAACCATATGTCGTGGTTTAAGCCCAGCTGGCAACTCAGTCACATAGCCACTCACTCCCCCACTCCTTCCCTCCCCCCACTCCCGGAGAGATGGGGAGGAGAATTGAAAGAATGCAGCTCCCAGGGGTTGAGGTAAGAACAGTGCAGTAACTGAGGTATAACACAAACCACTGCTACTACCACCAATGGTAAGGGAAACAAC
Source organism: Bolborhynchus lineola (assembly GCA_025448015.1). NCBI lineage: Eukaryota > Metazoa > Chordata > Aves > Psittaciformes > Psittacidae > Bolborhynchus > Bolborhynchus lineola. Next base: position 8,766 of record JAOEHX010009977.1, on the reverse strand, counting down.
AAGGGAAGAGAACACAACCGCTCACCACCCACCGACTGATACCCAGCCCAACCCAGCAGTGATCTCACCCTTCTGGGTAACTACCCCAGTTTATATAGTGAGCATGACGTGCTGTGGTATGGAATACCTCTTTGGTCAGTTTGGATCAGTGTCCTGTCTCTGCTTCCTCCCAGCTTCCCCTCTTCCCTGGCAGAGCATGAGACTCAGAAAGTCCTTGATCAGAGTGAATATTACTGAGCAGCAGCTACAAACATCGATGTTATCAGTGCTGTTCCCAGGCCGAGAGGCAAAACTACAGCACTGCACCAGCTACTAAGGAGAAAAATGACTGTTTTTCTGTGTTTCTGACATAAAACCCAGAGTAACCTTACTCCGTTTTATGGCAAAACCAGCTTTCAGCAGGATTTGGATTATTTTCCTCCCTTTCTCAAAGACTTCTTC
>JAOEHX010009974.1:0-12689 GCA_025448015.1 Bolborhynchus lineola | reverse complement strand
AAGAAGAAATAATGATTTGCCTCCTCTGACATGTTAAGATATTTCTGATTCACTTCTAAACCTTACAAAGCATCATTTGTAAATCTAAGCAAAGCGAATACTTTGCAGGCTTTCTTTGGGACAGCCACTGCATTTTATCGTGTGTGTTTGTACATGTGCATAGATACAAATACAGATTAAATGTCACCAATACCTAGTTCCTCAGGTCATGGCCTGTTTAACAAAGTCACTGTTCAATCTGGGAGTGCTTTCTTTAGGATAGGGTTTCTGCCTGTTTTCAAGGTAAGACAGAGCAGTCAAATATTTATGAATGTTACAACATTCCAGATTTCCTTTCCAAGGCTACTTGAGGCCACTTGAAGAAGTAAATCTGTCGTGGTGATGGAGACAAGCTTCATTTGCACGCTTCCTTTCATCTCTCTCCAAACAAATGGTTCATTCACACTTCCTAGGTCAATGGTAGCAACTGTGCTTGGTTTCTCTGTGGAATGAGTAGGACCCATCATGGTCATTTACATGATGTAGGTCTATTATTAAGGAAAAGATTTGCACAATCAAGGCATATGTTCTCTTTCCTTTTCTTTTTATGCATTTGATATACTCAAGTGGACTGGTAATTGAGACTCTTTGTTTACCCTGGAATCAGGCAGACAGGGCACCTGTCTTCCTTGCACGACTTTTCTTCTGCAGGTATTACTCCTTTCAGAAATTATTCATGGACTTCTCCCTAAGGTAGTTACAAGCTACTGCTGTGGCTAATGAATTCTAGCTGCTGATTTGGGCCTGTGACTTTGAGCTGAAAGATGACCTTTTTAGTATCCCTCCAGTTTTCCCACCTCTGTGCCTTTCATGCTTATTTTGGCACTTTCTCTGTTCCTTAGTGAATCACAGAATTGTTTAGGTTGGAAAAGACCTTTAATATTGAGTCCAACCATTTACCTCCCCCAGATCAATACTCCTGCTCAACTTGGTGTCACCTGCAAACTTACTGAGGGTGCACTCAATCCCCTCATCCAGATCACTGATAAACATATTTAAGTAGAACTCAGTCCAGAGCCCTGAGGAACACCACTTGTGACCAACTGGATTTAACCCCATTCACCACCACTCTCTGGGCTTGGCCATCCAGGTGTTTTTTGTCCAAGAGAAGGGCACACCCATCCAATCTATGGGTAGCCAGTTTTTTCAGGAGAATGCTCTGGGAAATACTCACAGCATTTCCTTCATCTACTGTGCAAATCATGTTGTTGTAGAAGATCAGGTTAATCAAGGAGAACCCGCATTTCATAAACCCGTGCTTACTGGGCCTGATACCTGGTTGTCCTATATATGCTGCATGATGGCACTCAAGAAGATCAGCTCCATAACCTTCCACAGCACTGAGGTCAGACTGACAGGCCTGTCATTCCCTGGATCCTCCTTTCAGCCCTTCCTGTAGATGGGTGTCACATTTGCTAACCTCCAGTCAATTTGGACTTCCCCGGTTAGCCAGGACTGCCGATAGATGATGGATAGTGGCTCAGTGAGCACTTCCACCAGCTCTCTCAGTACCTTTGGGTGGATCTCATCCACATCATTAAGTGGTGTAGCAGATAGCTGCTCATTTTCCCTTGAATGATGGGGCCTTTATTCTCCTCCCTGTCCCTTTTGACTAGCTGTGGGGCTTGGTACCTGCAGAAAGCTAATCTTACCATTAGAGACTGAGGCAAAGAAGACAGTAAGTACTTCAGCATTTTCCTCATCCTTTGTCACTCTGTTTCGTTCCACATCCAATAAAGGATGGGTATTCTCCTTAGCTCTCCTTTTGTTGCTAATGTATTTGTAGACACACTTTTAATTGTCCTTTTATGGCAGTAGCCAGATTAATTTCTAGCTGGGCTTTGACCCTTCTGGTTTTCTCTCTGCATAACCTCACAGCATCCTTGTAGTCCTCCTGAGTTGCCTGTCCCTTCTTCCAAAGGTCATAAACTCTCCTTTTTTATCTCTGAGTTCCAGCCAAAGCTCTCTATTCCAACAGTCTTCTTCCCCACCAGCTCATCTTTTGGTGGGGAAGGTGGAGTGACAACTCCATCGATTTTGTAGTCATTTTACTCTTGACCTCCCACAGTGGCTGTCAAGTTCAGTTTGACTTTGCTGCAGATGGGGCTCTGTGCCTAGAAATCTCTTTCTAGCCTTAAAAATTAAGTCCCTCAGCTGCTGCTAAGGAAACTTGGCTGGAAGATGGGAAACTATCATAACAGGGCTGGAATGAAACCTTCCTCCCAGCTGCAGCGAGAGTGTGAGCAGGCTGGTCTGTGCCTCTTGTTTCAGACTTGGAGCCCCATCCCTGTGTCTCTCACTGCCCAGGGAGGATGCTTGTCCCTCTCCCAGCCAAGGTCAGCTGGCAAGACCTTGCACTGCAGTCCTGCTGGTGTGACACAAGGATCAGTGTGCTGACCTAAAACAGGTTGCCTCTGATCTTGACCAGTCCCATGTCAGGTTTTTGTGTTCTGGCCACTTGTTTGTTGCCATTTCTGACCAATCCTATCCAGCTACCCACCCCTGGAGAGTATGTACTCGACCTAAGTAGAGGCAGATGTGAGTTTGCTCTGCTAAATACAATGCCAGAATTTCTGTAGGTCTGGGGCCTTGTTTTAATCCTTCCTGATAGGTAGCTGTCAGTGTCCTGTGCAGTTGTACGTAGTGGTTCCTTGTTAGCTTTGCAGGGGCTGCTCCGTCCTCAAGGAGTGCAGGAAACAGCTCAAGCGGCTGTAGGTTTTCATCTCCAGTTCTCATCTGGAAGGCACCTGCTGCACCATGGGCAAATAGAGAGTTGTGATGTGATTTGAGAGCAAACAGCGTTCTCTGAAATCCCATGTGTAAAGAAGTTGTGGTTGAAGCCATAAGGAAAACTCCCATGGATGTCAATCATGTGAGCTCCATGTCCTACACATTCCTTGGGGGGAAGGTGGCCAACTGTCTTCTTTAATGAGGAGAAAGCAGATAAATGGGATGGACTATGCAAGGTCACCTCCTGTCCTGTTCTCTCTGGGATCATGTTGATGAAAGCAGTTGAGTCACCTCTCCCTGGAGGTGTCTGATGGATGTTACAGCCAGGTCTTGGCACTAAAGAGTGAGTTGGGCGTTGCTGCCCAGTCTGCATCCGCAGCCGAGGCGCAAAGTAATGTCTTAGCCAAATGTGCACTTGAGCACACCATAGCTACTTAGCTTCTCCTGTGTGAAAGAACTTCCTTCCCTTCGGGGTATTCCCTTGATTTTTAAAGAGTCAAGCAAATATTTAAGAGTGGATTAGAGTTGAGCTCAACATATCCATCATTCACCATCAATTATCCAGGTCATTAATATGATTATGCTCAGCTCGGGACTTCTCTGTGTCTGAGCATACCAAAAGCTAGGAGGAACTAAAGGTGGAAATTTATAGCAAGACCCTTTCCCTTCCCCCTTCCCTTATTTAATGGCACACAGGCTTTGACCTAAAGTGTAATTTTCTGCAACATTTAAGGCAGATAAAGTGTCTTTAGCAGCCAAAGGAAAGCTCAAAGGTAACATTATCTAACTAGCAAACAGATGGAGGATTTAACATTCTTGGTAGCTGAAATTTTGGACTGTAGCCAAACCATGTTAATGGATTTTTTAGCAGTTGTTCCTTTCATAGGAAAGTGGAGGAACACAGTTTTAAAAATAATAAAAAAAAATGGGGCAAAACTGAAAAGCGGGGGGGGGGATCTTGTGCTTCAAAAACTGGGGTGCAGATGTAGGAGTTAATTAAAGACAGAAGATAGTTCACCTCAGAAGCCCCAGATCTTTGACTTAATGGGGGAGACAAGCCTGTGGAATAGTGGTTTGTTGTTCAGTGCTAACTTTGCCTTCCTGTGAAAATTGCAGACAGAGATGATGTCCCTTGAAGAGCTCTTCTTCCAATTGAGTTGCAGGCAGCAAGGCAAAGCCTGAACTATCTGCTCCACAGATGTGTCCAGCTCCTTGTACACTGCAGCCAGCTCTGGTTCTCTCTTATACTCCCTGCTATTTTGCTGTGCCAGAGGGTTTTCCCAATAACCACAACCATAAGTTTTTTGCTCCATAGCATATTCTGTCTGGTTTTTAAGCATGACAGACTAGGCCCTGAAAAACCTGTATAATGGAGACCACAGGGCTTAAGAGATAAGAGTGTGTTTTCCAGGAATTACTGGTGAAAACTCTGTGATGTACAGAAGGCAGTTGAGGGGCATGAGCACTAAGAAACCCTGATAGCTTGCCATAATTTGGATCTACCAAATCCTGTCATGTATTGTCAGTGAATCTTCAAAATTGCATGAAATTATGAGGTTTTCGTAAAATGCCTGTATTTCATGACAACAGCTTCCATCTCAGCACTTGTTGTGTGAGTTTCATTGTTACACTGTATAAAAATTACAGGCTCTCTAGCAGGGAGCTGGGAAGTATCACATACCTGGGCCAATTAATAATTGACAGGAGTAAAGATGTTAATTCAGAGGATTGAGCTGAACTACCAGGCACCTCTGCAGAGATGCAGAGATCTGGAACCACTCATTTCATAAAGAATAGAGGCTGATGTTGGAGGGTTAGGAGGCATTTGCTTTGACTAGCCTTGCTCTTTTCCAAGCAGAGATTTGGGAGCAAATGGATGACATTAACACTCTACACTGATTATGGAACACTGAATAAATCATACAGAGGTCTAATTCCACCAGATCTCATTACCACCAGATTGAACTTTTCACTAACTCACGTGTCTCAAGTGATCTGAGTCAGCACATCAGCTCTGAGCATCCCAGGATTTGGGAATGCTGGAAGTGGATCTGATTCCAAACGCTGGCGCTCAAGAGCATTCTTACAAGTCATTTTCCAGCAGGCAAAACCTAAAATATCACAAAGAGAGAGTTGGAGGCCAACAGAAACTCCAGCTGAGAGCTCGGAGCTGCTCCAATGCCAGAGCATCCATCTTCCGAAAGTTTAATGAGATGAGTTTCTGTTAGGCGCTTTCACAACCAGGCCACCAGCAGTGACCTTGGACGTGGTGTCTTGCTCCCCATGGTGCCTGGACAGCAGGAGCTGTGGTTCAGACCTCAATAAGAAAGCAGGATGGTGAAAATTTGTGAGAGCTAATTAAACAAGACAAGGTTTTGCCTGGCAGGGATTCATGCCAGATAGACTACATCCCGGGAAACCATTTCAGGCTTTGCCATAAAGTACTTGTGGAGAGAGAGCAGGATGTCTTGCCAGACTTCACTTCAAATATATTACTAAAGCTTTCCCTTTTCTTCTTTGGAATTGGTATGGTCATAAATTATCAGCTTAGCACAAGGTTAAACATAGGACAGCGAAAGCTGTGAAGTCTCACAGATGAAAGGCCCCAGCGTAAGTAGGGAAAATGGCCATACATAACGTTATCAGGCCATGCTTCATCTGAGCATGCAAAGCATGCTCTGAGAGCTCAAGACGTGTTCATCAGTCTTGGGAGGTCTGTATTCATATTCCTGCTCTGCCACTGGCCATCTGTTGGTCTGGGGACAAGGTCTTAGTTTCTTAATGCTTTTGGAGTCCTACTGGTAAATAATGATGCTACAATTCTATCTTCTGCTGAAAAAACACAAATGCCACACTAATGTCTGGACACTTCATTAAGGAGAGTGGCAGGAATGCTGTCCTCTTACAGAGATCTTGCCACCTAGCTCTGACCTGGAGGCTGCAAGGTCTTGGGCAATCACTCCAGTGGTAGGTGAAACAGCATTTCATGTCCTTATGCAGACCCAACCTCTTATCCTGACCCAAGAAGTGCTTGAAGTAGCGTCCTCAGTCAAGCACAGGTAAAAGAACAAGCCATTAGCAGGACTTGGTCCTTACTCAGACACCCAGCACACCTGCAGCAGCAGCTCTGTGTTACCACAAAGGAAAAACAACCCCAGAAGACTTTATCATTAAGTCTAGAAACAGTAGTGGGATGCAAGGAGCAGATAATATTCCCTTAAAGTTTCTGTGGTACAGACCAGGCTTACTCCAAACCTGGCTTCTGGATTGGCACCTGTAGTCTGGAAGTGGGAAGTGATGGTGTTTGCAATTTCGGTCTGTTTTTAACGCCTCCTCGGATCTGTGTTTTTTGGTAGTATTCATATAAGCAATTCCTTCTCTCAGAGCTGAAGGTACAAAAAGTTCTAGCTGATACTGAGCAGTATTTCAATTGTGGTAGGCAGTAACTGAGCTTTCTAGAGAAATGACACTACTACTGAATAGAGACTCAGAGTTAGATACTATTTAAATAAGATCAAGGCAGTTTCAGATAAATTACAGTTGTATAGTTTGGATATTGTTTCTGTGCAGAACTGTATTTATCACATCCCTCAACTACCTCCAGTCTTTGGGAATCACTGTTCATCCTACCTTTCTCTGTTAGAGTCATAGTTGCCTTAGTTACTGTAGTTTTTAATCCACCTGTTTCTACATCACATATAATGCAACTTAATTAAAGCCAGAGCTAGGGAGAACCTCTTCCAGAGGAAGAAATGTGAATACCTCTGAGTAGTTGAATGCTTCTGAACTGTATTTCAGAGGGAGCAGTGAGCAGGTGTCAGGAGAAGAGAGATGAGTTCTGAGAATAAAACAATAGAGAGGATTGGTCTGGAAGAGAAGTAGCCTGCAGATGTGTTCACTGATTCATTGGAAATTAAAAGCAGATCTAACAGTTTGGGGAAGAAGTTCTGTAGCACCAAGTCTGCCTCTGTGTACAGACACTTACGGTATTGTTCCCCGCTTCAGGAAGGAAAGGTTTTTGATGTTGTATGCCAGTCCTGTCTCATCCAACCCAGATTTTAGTCTCTTGTGGGTAGACATCAGTCGTAAACAGACTGGAAAACTTAAACACTTTTCTTGGAAGGAAGCGTAGGGGTTTTTTTTGTTGTGTGGTTGTTATTTTTTTTTTCAACACACCACTGATTTCAAAGCTGTGTGGTTTGGGCAATAGCCCAGAATTCTTGGGTTTCTATTCTCCTTGTTCATCTTACAAAGCATAAATATCATATTTCCTCTGTAGGAAAATACATACGTACTTGTGTATCTATGTGCATCTGCATTTGTGTGGATGTGGAATTGTTCATATAACAGGTTTTCAGGATCAAGGTATTGGTTGCTGAATACAGTGAAACAGTGATAGGGAAAGAGGTCAATACTGGGAGGTAAACTGTCTCTGTGTCCTCACATCTTACTTCTGCTGCCCCAGTGCCAGGGCAAGTGATCTTTAAAGGTGTTCATTAACTGCTGTTGGTTGGCACAAGCCGCAGATGGAAGAAGGCCATGGCAGAGAAATCCAGGTGCTGGCAGAGCTGTTGGCAGTTCAGGAGAAATTCCCTACCCTGTGCATCAGTGCTGGCTGTTCCTCTACATTCTGTCAGGGGACGGTGAGGTCCTCTCCTTCCCAGTGACTCAGGAGCCTTGGACAGGGGTTGCAGTGACTAATGGTTCAGTAGCATGCTTTGCAAAGAGGCACCTTTGCTCTGATGTCCTGGCCAAATTCTTTCCTGGAAAATTGGATGGGATGTTTTTCCCTTGCAGTTCCAGATGCACAGAGTATTCATTGCTGCTCACTAGCATAGGCTGACAGCTAATGAAGGTTCAGGTATGCCGCCTTTTCTGTGACCAGCTAAAGGATTCCTTGAGTATATCAGCTATAATAATAATGTTTTGGAACAACAATGGAAGGAAATCTTGGTTTGCTACTGCATTGTAGAAGTACTCAGCATCTTCTGATAAAGAATGTGTTGTATTTATTAACTATGGCATGATCGTCTTTCTCCTGCTTCTCTTGCAACTAAAGCATGCTGCAGACAGCGTGTTGCATTTCCCTATAGTGAGTGAACAAAATGTGGGATCTGATCTTTCCCATAACCATAGTACTTAGAGGAAAGCTCAGTTTTCAAGAAAGAAGCTCTGAACACACAACTCAGAATCTCAGCTGAAAACTGAGCTGAAAGACCTATCTTTCCTTCGACTGTGTTCTGTGCTCAGAGAAGGTTGGAGTTGGGCTTCATCCAAATGGCAGTCAAGTGATCAGAAAGTGGGCTCGGTGAGTGATGGGGCAGAGGGTGCCAGAGCATGGGTGTAGCGTAACGCACAAGTGCAATGCAAACACTCTCAGTGAGCTCTTGCACTCGGAGGTGGACTTCAGATAACGCGTTGACAGCAGCAGTCAAAGGAAAATAAAATTGTCGAGGGGTTGTGAAAGGCTCTCTCTGTTGGAATCAGACGGTGTATATAACCTCTGCTTTCTGCATGCAGTCGCAGAGACACAGGGCAAAGGGATGCATGGGAATACCAGAAAAAAAACCCAGCAACTCTGGTCACAGCGGTAATGATAGTGAGAAACAGTAGCTTGATACAGTTCGTTGCTATAGGGGTTCTACTTCAAAGGTTGTAGTTCAGATCCTTCTCTCTCTGAAGCAAGTTGCATTGCCTGTTGGTTCAGGGAAGACTCTGTGCAGCAGAAGCTCTGGTTCAGTTATTGAGGTATGTGAATTTAGGCTGCTTAACAAAAGTCATTGTAGGTTGACTGCAAATCTGCAAAAATGGTTGGTTGTTGGTCCCAAAGTAATTTGCCAGCGCTGGGGCTTTCTGGAATAGGAAATCTCCATGTTTCAGTTACTTTAGCACAGCAACAGGAGACATGGTTGAGTTGTGGCTTTGAGAAATAACCACAGTATAAATAATTTGTCTTTTAGCTAGCGTGGCTACACATTAAACAGACTTCTGTGAGAGACTCTGCTTATTTCAATGGAACAGCTTTCTAATTAGCTCACACTTGTTAAGTAAGGGTCACAGCATTAGACCCTAGTTTCTGTCCTTAAACTGCTTTGAGATCTTTGGAGGCTGCACATGAAATTATATTGCTATGTGTAATTTACAGGGTGTTGTCAGTTGAAAGCTCCTCTGTGTTTCATGCATCAAGCACTGTTCAGGCCAGCTGGCAGTTGGCTCAGGATAGTGATACCATGATAGGAAATACAGTCAGACATTGACGAAGGTATTAGCACATCTACCTGCTGTATGCCAGAATCAACGCTGCGTTGCCCGTACCAGTCACTTGGGATGAGATGGAAACATCCTCCAGTGTAAGAAATGTGGGGACACAGATCTTCAGGGGGACATAAACAATGGGTTCAGTCAGCATCAGTGTTTTCCCAATGTTTTGTCTTGTTGAGGTTAGTATCACTAGTAACACCAGTAATATGTGCCAGATGCACCAGAAATGATCAAGTCTGTGGCAAACCTGAAATGTCCATTTAGTCTAAAGGGCATTTCGTTCAACACATTTTAACATTTTGATGGATTCTCTTTAGCTGTTAGCACTGAGAGCAGAGCAAGTGTAAGGCACTGGACAAGAGCTGGTTTTCATAGAGAAACATAGCTGTTTTCTACTCTTAGGCTGATAATGAGTTCCCAGTACTGGTTGTTAGAATAATACTTCTGGCAGAGCGAGAGAAACAGAGACACAAGAGGGATCATGTTTCATGGACCATAAACTGGGGCACACTAAAATAATCCTCTCAGATATGGTCAACTGAATATGAATCCGTGTAATCTTGAACACACTCTGCATGAACTCAGAATTAATCATCAGAAAAAATGAACCTGTGAATGCAGAGCTGGATGTCAGGAGGAATATATCTTTCTCATGGTGAAAAACTCAAGATCACCTTGCGGCATCGTCCTACAAAGAGCATCATAAAAACTGAACCAGAAGATGTCGTTATGAATTATTTGCTGGGAGTCTTGACTATCCCTTGTATAGTATATTTGGATGCCATGTGGCATTTATTTTCCAAAGAGATTAGGAAGTGCAAAGTCATTAAATAAACCTCAGCTGGAAAACAGTGATCTTCTATTTTCCCCCCTGAAGCAGCCTTGGGCCTTCTAAGACTGATATTTAGTAACCCTTTGAATTAATACTTCAAACACTTTGAAAGGTGAGCTTTGGTTCTTATACTGACAAGTCTGTGGGCCTGATGTCTACGAGCACAGAAAAAAGAGGTGTCTGCTGCTCTGGTGGGGCTTCTCATCCTGGATGTGGAGTCAGTGATAAGCATTGTGGCAGTGGTGGGAAAAGCAGCCGTCATGGTATTCTGAAGTTCATTCCAAAGTTCAGTTGTCAGTAACTTTGTCAACATACAAGCATGTAATGGGACAAACACATTCTCCTGGGAGGAAAGGGGATTATGCTGCTTTTAAAGATGGGGCAGCAGGCGCACAAACCAGTTACTTTGCAAGGAAATCAAGTGTTTCTTGAGACAAGCAGTCCCAATAGCTCAACCACAAAGAATATATTCTCAAATAGAGTTTTGGTCCCTTCCTTTTGAGAGAGAGAAACCTTGGAGCATTACTGCATGATTCACCAGCCCTTGGTTCAATGTGACTTTGAATGCCTGAGGCCACTGCACAGATCTCTTGACTTACCATCCTCTTTCTGGAGCCCTATGATGTACCTCAGAAAGGAATGAGAGACAGAGGGGAAAGTGAGACTTCTTAATGTGCCTTAGGAATTCACGACGGGTCTTGAATCTCTCTAGGAATGTTTTTCTTGTTTCACTCCATTGGGAATTGGCTCTGACATAGTAAAAAACATTTTCAGAACAAGTTCCTTTCATTTTCTTGGCCTCTCTATTGCTCTTGCCACTGACCCAAAACCTTTTGATTTTTTTTTTTTCCTTTTTCCTTTGGCTAATTGGCCTCAGTGAAAAGTGTTTTGTTTCCTGCAGAAACTTGGCTGTGAGAAAAAGTGTGGAGGTTGGGAGAAGTCTGGGACAGGGCAGTGCCAAAGGCCTTATATAATAGCCCAGAATGATCAGCCAAAATATAGTGTGAGAGCTTTATAGGTGGAGTTCAGTGGGATGAAAAGTGCTGTGGGGTTTGGACACAAAAATGCCAGTAGGACAGTGAATTTAGACTCAAGGTTAATTTAAGCATTGTAAATAAGAATAAAGAGCTAGGATGAACAGGTATGTAGCCCCAGAAATGAACTGAAGCGTTTTGAGTTGAAGACAGAAGGATGGCAGTTTCTTCCTGTACTTTCTGTAGCATAAAGCTCTGATCTGCTCCCTTGAATTCAATGGAAATCTTATTACTGACTTTAAGGGAAGAAGATAGGACTTTGTAAAGAGATATTTCAACTATGCCAAGCACCCATCCTGACCCACTTCTCCATGATCAGACATTGAGTTAGCATGAACTACTTATCCCTGGATATGTACTTAACAGCCAGGGATGGTCCCCCCACCATGCTCAAGCCTTAAGGTACTTCCCATGGTTTTCAAGGAAGAGAGAGAGGCAGAAGATTAGGAATTCATCCACATTAACAGAGCCCTGGGCTCAGTCTGGAGCAGTGGGGATGATTCATGCTTGTTTTGTTGGCTGAACCAGATGATTGAAGGGAAAGTTCTGTTGGGTCAATGCTGAACAAAACTGTTTTCATTTTCTCACCAAAACAAAAGCCTGGCAGAAAATTCAGGCTGTGCAAAGTGTTTAATTGTTTAATTTAGTGTCCATGTTTGTGTTCTGTTTGAAATGAAATGTGCTTGTTCCATTTCAGTAAATTGTTTCTCAATGCCTTGAAATAAAACTGAGAAGTTCTTGTTTGCTTATTTAGTTTGGAAAAACTAAAAGTCAGTATTTCAGTACCCTTAAATTCCTCGTCAATAATCCTCAGCAAATGTAATTTGGGAACTGTTTTGGTTATCCCAAAAATGAATTTCTTGGCAGATATGTTACACAGTCTAAACCGTCCGCATCCAACATTCATCCAGTTCCCAGCTCCATCATAAACTCTCTGTTTAAGACTAAGACCCATTGACTGATGTGTAGAACTGGTACATAGACACAGACACACAGCCTGGCCATGCAAAGAGGCATAGACCTTCAATGTAGCAGCTGAGGGAGATGAAGGAAAGATATACTGCTCAGTTCGTCCTGACGGAAGCTTTCCTTTTCCAAAAGTAGTCTTAGTTGCAGAGGGGTTTCTTTGTTCAAAATTTTTGTTCATATTCAGTATTCTATCTTATTATATCAGAATACTCAGTATTGTATCTTCCCTCTTCCTTAGAGTGACTTTTTTTGTGTTCTGTCTTTTGTAGTCTTTGGGCCAGTTGCAGTGATGCTTTAAATCAGTGTCGTGGTTTAAGTCCAGTCAGCCACGTAGCTCACCTCCCCTCCTCTTCCTCCCCCCCTGCTCCCAGAGGGATGGGAAGGAGAATCGACAGAATATAACTCCCACAGGTTGAGATAAGAACAGTCCAGTAACTGAGGTATAACATGAATCACTGCTGCTGCCACCAATAATAATGATAAGGGAAGTAACAAGGGAAGAGAATACAACTGCTCACCACCCGCTGACCAATACCCAGCCTGACCGAGCAGTGATCTAACCCTTCCAGGTGACTGCCCTCAGTTTATATAGTGGGCATGAAGTGCTGTGCTATGGAATACCTCTTTGGTCAGTTTGGGTCAGGTGTTCTGTCTCTGCTTCCTCCCGGCTTCCCCTCCTCCCTGGCACAGCATGAGACTCAGAAAGTCCTTGGTCAGAGTAAACATTACTGAGCAGCGACTGAAAGCATCAGTGCTGTTCCCAGGCTGAAAGTCAAAAACACAGCACAGCACCAGCTACTAAGAAGGAGAAAAATGACTGCTAC
>JAOEHX010009970.1:0-13781 GCA_025448015.1 Bolborhynchus lineola | reverse complement strand
AACACCTTTTTGCTTATTTTTTCCCCAATAATTATACACATTTAACCAAAAAAAAAAAAAAAAAAAAAAAAAAGGTAGTACAAGGGACCTAGAGAATTTCTACATCTCTTTTTGCAGGAGTTGCTGTCTGAAGCCAAATTTCTGAATATAGGATATAGTTTCTCTCACTGTAAGACAATCTTGATTACTGAGTTAGAGAAATTGATTAATGAGGAAAGGTTAAGGAGCTAAATACAAATAGCTTGGCTGCATGATGAGTAAGACAGATGGGAACATCATAATAGGCTGCAGAGTACTATTGCACTGAAAAGGAAGGGCCTCCTGGGAAGGGCATAAAACGTAATCTGGCTCATTTTGTGTCTTCCAATTGTCACCAGAACCATTATGATGAAAAGGGAAGCAGGTGGCTGTTTTACATACTATTTTGAAATTAAACAAGTCTCAGCAGAAGCACTTTGTCAGTTATGGGTTATTGTAAGAGTGCAATATTTGCTCTGCTCCTTTAGATCAAAGCTTTATTCAGCTGTGAATCTTGCCTCCTGCAACACTGTGAAGCAGATGCTGTGGAGCTGAGCAAATGTGCAGTATTCCTTCCCTTGGTCTTCTCCCAGTTCCCAGCAGTTTGTGGCACAGGATTTTCTTAAGATTTTATTTAAGACCATTATGTTTAACAACTGCAAATTAAATTAGCTCTCCGTTATTCATCTACTTTTAATACCATTAATAGTTTTGACATTGGGATAGATTTTCCTAGTTTAGTTATGAGTGGAACGCAACTATTGTCTAATCAGTAGGTTGTTCTTGGCTGCTGTGTTGAAAGATACAATAATTGTCTTTCTAGTTGTATGGACCTTGAATTTAGGCTTTATTTCATTTGTCTTGTTTTCCAGGCTGAATAGTCATGGTGTATGTGGTCTCTTCTCTTAAACACTCCTCCTAAACAGCCCTTCCACACTTCCTATTATCTTTGTTGCTTTTCTTTGCCCCCAATTTCAAGTCAACTACACATTTTAAGGTATTATAGATGGGGCACACCCAGTACTCAATATGTAAGGCTGTCTTGAATGGTGATCCTTTTGTTTGTGAGCTTTTTGACTACTGCTGCGCAGGGATGACATATTAATAGTGCTATACTGTGACCCAGCATTTCTTCCCTACATAGTGGTAGTAAATCATATTGTGTTTGTATCAGTGTTTTTTTGTCCCAGCTGTCTTACTTTAAAACACTGTATATTGAAAATGGGTTAACCTCTGTCCCAGTCTAATATCTGTAGATGTGCAGCAGGTAAAGACAACTCTTTTACTTCTCTCCCACCAAGTACGACAAAGAAGAACTTTTTCTTTCCTTCTAAGTTAAGGTTACATGCAAATGGTGGGTTTCAAAAAGCTAGGTCTTGCTTTGGTCCTAAGAGCCAAAGCCATGGGATTACTGGACAGGCAATAATTCTTATTTCCTATATTCCTTCACCATGTGAAACAGCTTGCTGCATCCAGGAGCAGCTGTAAATGATTGAAAGATGAAGAGAAAGTCTAGGATTATATCGGTGGAAAAGAGGGAGACAAGTAGTAGATTTACACAGAAAAAGACAACAGGGAGAAGACAAGGCAGTTCAATGCAGCAATGCTTTTGGCAAAATACCCAAAGGTTATTTCAGATTGTGTAGAATACACAGAGCATTAATAGGGTTGGAAGCTCTCCAGCACTGATAGAAAAGCAAAGAAGCAAAGTACAATTAAACCCATGTACAAGTTGCCCCAGTTTGCTAAGAATTTTTCCAGTATGTGCATTGACCTTTCTTTTGTAATGAATATGTCTTTAACCTATGAAATAGTATATATGATTTGAAATCTCTCTAATAAAGCCTCTTTGAAACTGGAGACTCCAAGTTTCATTTACATCTATACCTTCCTAAGAAGTAGAACCTCTAGAAGAACACGTTCTCTTTAAAAATAAACCTTTTACTGTTCAAAGAATTTGCAAGATTAGAATAATACAGGAATCTGAGAAAAAGTGCATTAGTATACATACATAGTTTGTGCTATTCAGTAGCTGTCACAGTATATTTAAAAAGTGATGTTCAAGCAATTAACATATTAATGCTAACATCTCAAACTATAGCTGAAGCCTTACGGCTGAGACACAATAAAGATAAAATGTCAAGCACTTTCTGTTCTTTGGAAAATACAAAAGGAGGATGCAACTTGAATGTGTTACAGTGCTCGTTTAACTTTATTATCTTCCAGAGGCTTTCCAGAAAAAAAAATATAAAGTCAAATACCTACATTTTGATCCTTATATATATGTAAAAGAACATCTGCTGTTATCTGTGTGAGCTGCAAAATGATGGCTCTGTGAGAAAGGTTTTCTTAAGTACAAACAAAACACTGACTAGTGTATGATATGTAAATTTTTTCAGGAAAAGCATGTTTCAAATGAAACCCTAAGTATAAATCATGATTTTCAACAAAATTATGACATGTATATAAGCACTCACAGGCAAAATAGTGCACTTATAGTATTATATTGGACATTATATATAACATTTTCAAAATCACTGACAAGAGACCCTGGATAATTTTTTAAGAACTACTTTTCCCAGTAGAAATGCACCCTAACAATCATGAAATACATTATAAATATGGATTTTGCCTAAATATTTTGTCTTCTATTTTTAAATGAAAAATACCAAGTATAAAAGAAACATTTGTCACCTAAAAAAATATCAATCTACCAGGTGTTTAGTTGCAGGGTATCAGCTACCACTTCTAACAAGCTGTTTTCTCTGAGTCTCTGCTTTGCTGTAATCAAATTCCAAGTGGATGCCATGGTTTTTTCATAATTTCTAATTAGATGGAGACAAAGCAACCCACTGTAATTTGATATGCTCTTAATGCCTGTGCCTTCTTCCACCGTCTGTCCTAGTGGAAAAAACGTAAGTGTAGCATCAATTCCATACTTTCCAGATTTATTCTTTGTTTTAGAAAGAAATTAATCTGTACAGACCTGGATGTCTTTAGTACTATGACTTTTATTTGGAACATTGAATTAAGATGCTGATGAACATAAAACTTTTTCTAGATTGAAGAAATCATTTGTGAGCTATTTTTCTGTTTTGCTCGATGGGAGAAATTCCAAGCTCCCCTGGTTCATATACAGCACTCTGAAAAAACACAGTTCAAGCACTGCATGCAAATGTTTCCCTTTTGTAGTATATTATTTCAGACATTCCTCTTTTTCAGGATCTGTGGACTTGTTGATAAAAAGGCTAAACATTAATTTGTAACTTCCATTCTAAAATCACCCATATTTTTATACAATGCTTTGGAAGGAACAGGGAAGCAGCCTTCTAATTAGTCTTTCATGTTACTGAAACTACAAGAAATCACAGAATCATAGGATAGTTAGGGTTGGAAAGGACCTTAAGATCACCTAGCTCCAACCCCCCTGCCATGGGCAGGAACACCTCCCACTAAACCATGTCACCCAAAGCTCTGTCCAACCCAGCCTTGAACACCACCAGAGATGGAGCATTCAAAACTTCCTTGGGCAACCCATTCCAGTGCCTCACCATCCTTTCAGCAAAGAACTTCCTCCTTACATCCAATCTAAACTTCCCCTATTTACGTTTAAATCCATTACCCCTTGTCCTATCACTAAAGCCCCTAATGAAGAGTCCCTCCCCAGCATCCTTATAGGCTTCAGATATTGGAAGGCTGCTATGAGGTCTCCACGCAGCCTTCTCTTCTCCAGGCTGAACAGCCCCAACTTTCTCAGCCTATCTTCATACATATTCTTCATACATATTTCTTCATAAATGATGAAATACAAATGGTGTTGGGATACATTTGTGTATGCCATATCCATGAATAGCTTAAATGTACCTTTTTACATTTTCTGGGGATTTTTTTTAAATTCTTGCTAATTCTTTTCTGTATGATAGAGTATCAGCCAATAAACGAGGTAGAAGGAATTGATTCTCCACTATATCACCACAATACTTTGTGTATTTAATTTTTGCTCTAGACAAAATCGTATGCCATGCGACTTCTTTTTTCATGCGTCAGGTTTACATTACTCATCTTTACAGCCAACCTTTTAAAAGTGTAACCTATTTGTCATCTCTCATTAGTGCCTCACACCCTCAACACTGAAGAGATACACAAGAGCATTTTTTCTCAAGTAAAGAGAACTTACTTCTCCATATTTAAGTGAACTGTATTTTCTTCTGAAGTGATCAAAGAAGCACTCACTACAAACAAAAGTCATTACTGCTCACAATAGCTAAAAAGATCAATAAGGGTGTGGATTTTAGAATATTTTTATTTTGCCCCTATTGAGGCAATGTGCAATGTTCATAACCTGGAGTTAAAGATCCTGACAGCTATTTTGCTAGCTGTGGAAGACAAAGGATGCGAACTGGGATGGATGTATAGTGATAAGTTTCAGAGCCTGAGGCTGTTGCTCTTGGGGGAGCAGAGCAATGAATAGAACTACAGTCAGTATGACTTCAGAGTCCATGTTCTCCTTCCACTGACTTCTATGATGGAAATCCAAGTCAACCTCTGGGAGGAGTAGCACGTAAAAAGATGTTTCCATTGGCCCTCATACTATACTTACAAGCACAATGCCAATCAATCACATGGAACTATGTGAAAATCCTGGGAAAGGGAAGACCTTGTGGAGGGTGGATTAATTTCACCTACTGCTAGCTAATCTAAAAGGTCAGTATCTGACTTAAGCTTATTGCTGGGCACCTTCTTACCAGCAAAAAAGGCACTGAAAGAAAGAACATTCTCCAAAAGGTGATCTATCCTACATACCTCAGGCATCTGCCTCATGACAGAGTGGCTGAATTGCTCAGGAGGTGCCCTCTTTTCATTTTTTTTTTTTCTTGTGATTTAGCTACTATTCAAGACAAGATAGCTAATTTCTGATTGGCTAAAGTTAAGTCAATTGAACTTCATGCTATCTCTCTAAACAGCAGAACATATTTTGTTGTGTTTCCTAGTTATGCATGGATGATAACTTCTTGTGCCATGTCTTTTGGTTATATTAATGCTTATACAATATTTAAAAACTGTTCAACTGTTCTTATATTTTGTCAATCATTCAAATTTTAATCATAGAAAATAATACAATAATATTGATTGCTAACTATCTTCTTAGCTTATGTAGTGTTTTTATGCAGATCAGAACTTAATAAGAAGCATGAAATATTGCAGTGTGTGGAACCAAGCAAATTATGCTTTCAGGTGTCAAAAGATACAGAAGGTTTATTTATAAATGTTAAGAAAACATTAATCTGTCTAAGCAACTCATTTTTATTTCTTATTGTCTTCTCCAGTAACTGCGAAGACTCTGGAAGTTTTCAGGCATTTTACAAGCATTATACTGGATACAAAGCATTACAGTAATAATTGAAAAGCCACGATAATATATATTCAAAAAGGTGTTAGGTAAGCAGATTGCAAATAAAAGATAATCTTACTACTCTGGGGAAAGAACCCAGAGTGATAATGAATACCGCTACTTGCAACATGACTTCTAACCCTATCTGAAGGGCAAGGCTTTTGGAAGCATTCTACCCCACCAAATCCCACTGGAAAAGCAGTGGTTAAATAGAAACTCAAAATGAATATCAATCTGTACTGAACATCAGTACTGCTTTCTGCAACAAAGTTGTCTTTGCATGTTTCCCTCTCCCTTCCACACATTAACTTATGAAATCCTTGAAGAATTTGCAAGATCTCACTTGATTATTTCTTTGAGCATTGCAACTGTAGGGTATACAGCAATATGTAGTTATGAATGACAATTATCAGACAACATATTACGCAGTCAGGATTAATCAATTAAAAAAAAAGAAAAAAGGAAGACAATGTGACATGCCATATACACACAGAAAAGTCAATTTTTTAATTATTTTCTTTTCAGTGTGTCTGATTTACTTTAAAATGGTCCCAAAACACAGAAGATGGTTGTAATAAAACCCCAACTAAAAACAGCCAGGAGCATCTTGGTCTGCTTTAGCGGAAGTGTAGCCAGCAAGTCTATGAAAGTGATCCTTCCCTTGCCTTGAGCACTTGTGAGGCTACATCTAAAGTACAGTGAACAATTTTGGGCTGCCCAGTAAAATGACAGGCATAGAAACAGGCTAGAGTCCAGTGGAGGGCCACCAAGATGTCAGGGCCTGGAGAACATTATACATAAGGAGTGGTTGAGGAATATAGGTTAGTTCAGCATAGCGAAGAGAGGGCTCAAGGAAGATGATCTTCTCATCTCCCTCTGCTCTACACTGTCCCATGAGGTAGCTGAAGCCAAAACTCTTATCAGAGGTACATCGCAGCAGAACAAGAAATACTGAACTGTGTCACAAACATGGTAAGTCTAATTGGCTATTTGGTAAATACTTTTCCCAGTGAAGGAGGTCAAATGCTGGAACAGATACACAGAGAGGCTAGGGAATTACTACCTTTAGAAGTAATCGGAATTTGACTAGATGAGGCATGAGCACTGATCCTTTGATCAAATAATTTCTGGCGATTTTTATGTAACAGATTAATTTCCCTTTGATCCAGCCTTCATGAAGATACAGTCTGTAATAGGATCTGCATTTAAATTTCTCCCATCCAGACCAATATAATGAAAGCTGTACTTGAGGCAGAAAAATTCTTAATTCCCCAAAAGTTCTCTCATAATCATATTTTTATTGTTTCAAATGACAAAGATAAAAAGCCCATAGAAAATGTCTGATTTAACTAAATTCTCCTTGTTAGCACAGACTATATAGTACTTGCATTTTGAAGGAGTCCGAAGTTCTATTAGGTTTTAATGCAATTTAGAAACCACATTACCTAAAAACCTGGGTGCCAGTGCAGGGGATAAGCAGTAAATATTAGTAAATGCTTGATTTCTGTTGCAGTTTCATGCAGTGAATGAATTTAACAATCATTGTTCCTATTTAAAATTTAATGTATTGGGATGAAAACAATATTTTTAAGCTACCTGTTCTTCGGGTATCCTACAAATTAAATCCACTAGATACAAAATATGTGTTTGTCTGAGTGCACATCCAAGGTTTTCTATCAGAAAGAAAGAAAACATGAGCACGTACAGGCAATGCATGTGTTTTAGAAGACAGAAACTTCAGTATTTTACTAATACTAAAAAGCAAATCTGTGTGCAAACCACCTTTAGAAATAAACTGAGAAGAGCTTGTAGACTCAAATTTAGAAGCAGCTTAACTATTCTAATTATTATAGAAAAGGACTACTTCTCTCTAAACTAAAATAGAAGATCACATCCTTAGCTAGTACCCTTTCAAGATTAATTAACATTCATTGGCATTATACTGCTCCATGAATGATCTTTATGTTTCCAAGTGCACTAAAAGAAGCACTTGTTATCTCTTTCACTTTCTCCACCCATACCTTGTGTGAATACTAAAGCTTGGATGCACTTCTGAGGCAGATGGAATAGGTGGCACCACCGTGAGGCTCTCCTTAGGTGGTGGGGAGCAGATGTACCATCAGGCACAACTAACTGAATCTTGTGCTGGGCACAGCTTAATCAACTTCACAAGAGATAGTTGGTGAAACCGTAGTTATTTTGCTAATAAAACAAACCATCTTTCAGCTCATTTTTCTTCCTGCTGCTGTTTCCTCCAGGAGGAATGACACCAGCATTGTCTGCTCTGCTGGCAGCTCCTCTATACCATTACATCACTTCCTGAGCTCCCAACCCAAGTGCTGGTTACCACAGGTGGGGCAACACATTCCTAGGAGTTATGCTGCCCAGGTATCCTACCTTATCAGAAAATCTGCCTTCATAGTTTTGGTCAGATAGCTTACTTTTTTGTAAGGGCAACTATAAACTTTATGCTCTCAATAACAAACCATAAAACATTTCACACAGGCAGAATCAAAATTCCACAGGATATAGGGCTTTCACTGATTTAATGATCCAAGGGTATCGATTTAGATTTTTCTAACAGGGAATATTTTTCCCACTGTAGGTTTTATGTACTGCACAATTGTTACGCAATCTCAGAAGTTTTAGGCTGACAGAGTAATTCATTTCTCATCTATATAGATTTCAGAATTGTAGTAATATCTCAAAAAGAATAGAAAAGGATCTCACTTATTTCAACTGCATATCACACATGCTGTTCACAATATGGTTTCATAGATGTGCCACCCCCTAATCATTAACATATCACGTTTGATACTTTTAAATGTGAGACAGCACTATACTTATGCCACATGTAGGAACAAAAAAATCAAATATATATCTAGCAAATTATGTTATGCAAGAATTTGATGCATTGACACATAATTCAAGACTGTGGTAGTTCAAGTATTGCATGAACAACTGAAAATTTCAGGTTTTGAAGCTTTCTATTATTTGGACCAAGCTAAAAGGGAAGCACACTATAATACACGCTTCCTTTGATTTGGAAAAACACCCTGCCCCAAACATGAAGCCAGTAGTGTATAGCAGCCCTACTGCCATATGAATGTTCTTTCTGTAGTGATCCAGTGCTGAGATTTTTTGAATATTCAGGAAAAAACAAAAATGTTGAACAAAGGCTGTTACAAGTTATTAAAAAGAAAAATCCCTATAGAAGCAACATTTTTTCTAAAGAAAAGCTAAACTATACCAAAAATACAGTTTAGACATAAAAAAAGTTTTTGAGAGACTAAATCAATTTAAACAAGTCAGTTCACAAATATGTTTTTGTTGAACATTGTAACTTATTTGATTGTTTGGCATCTTACATATTTTGTTCAGAGAGAAAGACATCACTATTGCAAGATGAAGAATATATATATTGTGTAGTTAAGCATGCGTGAATTCTTATCATTTGGAATGATGTACTGCACCTTCCTTGCATCCAATGAGTTATATAGAAGACTATAGGCAAGATTCCACCTTTGAATTTTCTCATTCTTATTCTCAGCATACCCATTTCCTCTCACATTTCATTGTAGCCTGCAAGTCCAGTAAATACAATATTATTACTGTCAGCAATGGGATTCAGGGACTGCACTAACTTTGCAAGGTCTCAGAACCTGTTAGTCTTCACTTGGCTTGACTTGCCTGTGGCTTTTATTTTAACTTGTTTAGCTGTGATGGCAATTGCTTAACAACCAGGCGAATATTACCTAATTAGTTTCAAATTTTGTCTTAGCTTTCAGCAATTGTGTTGTATAAAGCATACTGTTACAGTAATTTTGATACTTATCTGTAATTAAGAAATGGTAACAATAAGTAGCCTTCTTGTGCAGAGTGAACTATGACTCTAGAATGAAAATGAAGGGCAAAGAAGTCCATTATTAGGTAAGTGTAAAGGCCCTGAAAGTACCAGCACACAGTGAAACAAGAAAACCTCAAGAAACCCTCAGCAAGATATATTCTTCATTGGTCAGCTACTGGCCATTAAAAGAAAGCAACCTTGGGAACTGGGAATTAAAGAAGATGCATCCAACACATATAAAATATAGCAGGTAGGGCAAATTTTGTGTATTTGTGGAATTGCAGACTACCAAAAAAAAATCAAAGTATACAGCTCTGGATAAAACATGAAATAGCTCCCAGGAGACCCTAGAATGAGTAATAAGTAGTTTCCATCCTCAACATCATAATTCTCCTGGTGAGATGATTCTCAAGATGATGATGATTTACCATAATCCTCTCCACATATTTTGAGGGATACTAACAGCAATGATCTTAAGATACAAAAGGAGCATAGCCTGGGTAAGTACATGGAAAAACAGTTCATTCCCAATAATGCTACAGGTATTAAAAGTGTGACATTGTAATTGGCCTAATAATAGCCATTTGATGAGTTTACAAAGATTTTTACTTAAATTATATCTACATATATACATTTGATGCATATTTATACTGTCGGGTCTTTTCCACAGAAATTTCACAGTTAGGTAGCCATTTGTTACCACCCCTCTTGAAGCTTAGTGTGAAAAACTACACTTTCATCCAGAATTACTGCAAACCTTCTGCCACAGACTGTTGATTTCTTCAGTATACCTTGAAATTCAGATCCATGGATACTGCTGATTTAGTCCTCCTCACTAGAAATACGTAAACTCATTAATAATTTGAACACAATTGTTTGAATAAGACTAGATTTATCTCATGAACCATAATAAACCAGACAATAAATATGCAAAATGGCCTTTTCCAAAGCATGACTGAGGAAAAATAAGCCAAAAAACTTAATGAGAATGTCATACCAGAACTACCAAGCAGATTCCAGTCCTTCATTTCACACTATCAACTATTCAAAGCAATAACAACAAAATATATGTTCTTCCTTCCAATTTCTCACTATGAAGCAAAATGTCAGTAGGTTTTGCATAACAGTTAAAGAAAATGCATTGAGGCATACAAAAAGTCTGCAAAATAATGAAGACAAAGAAACGTTAAGTCAAGGGTTATGAATTCATGCATGTAAACATTCACTTCAACTACTAAATGTAAATGTATTGCAGTAAGAGAATTTCCCTCCTGGAGGGTCCCCTCCTGAAGGAAAATGAAGACCTGGTCACCTAGGACATGGAGAAGGCCAAGGTACTCAATAATGTTTTTCATTCATTTCATCAGCTAGAGCTCCAGCTACACTGCCCAAGTAACAGAAAGCAAAGGCAGGGACAGAGAGAATGAAGAACTCTGCTGTAGGAGAAGATCAGGTTCAAGATCATCTAAAGAACCTGAGGGTACACAAGTCCATAAGACCTAATGGGATGCATCCACAGGTCTTGAGGGAAGTGGCACATTAAGCTGCTGAGGCATTACCTGCCATATTTGAAAAGTCAAGGCACCAGTGAATTTTCTGTTGACTGGAAAAGAGGAAATATAACCCCATTTTTGAAAAGGAAAACCAGAGAAACCACAGGCCACTCAGTCTCAACTCAGTGCCTGGCAAGATTATGAAAACTATGCTAAGGCATATAGATAATAACAGGGTGATTGGTTACAGCCAACATGATTTCACTAAGGAGAAATCATGCTTGACAAATATGGTCTTTCTACAATGGGACCATAGTAAGCTAAAAGCGACTGACATCATCTACCTAGACTTGTGCAAGGCATTTGAAAGTGTTCCGCACAGCATCCTTGTCTCTAAATTGAAAAGGCATGGATTTGAAAGATGAACCACTCAGTGGATAAGGTTAGAGTGAGCTTTGAGCAACCTGGTCTGATAGAAGTTGTCCCTGTCCATGGCAGGGAGTTGGACCTGAATGAGCCTTAAAGTTCCCTCTAATACAAATCATTTTATGATCCAAATCATTTTATGATTCAATGATTAAAACTTCACTAAACAGGGAGGGGATTATTTATTTAAATGTATTTGAATAAAGTTATAATCAAACCATGTTGCATCCAAAGAATCCTTAACTTCTGTTAAGTATTTTTAAACTCATTCTTGAAAGCAGAAACTGAGAAGAGCCATCTGAAAATTATTATTGCATGTTACCTTTATACCTAATACACTGCAGATACTTTAATGAGGTAACTTCCTGATATATGCAGCTCAACTTCAATCGTGAGGTACAACATTTAAAAGCTCCTCCATAATTTTAGATTTTTAGAATAGAAGTAAAAATCTCAGTGATAAAGTAAAATTCTAAAACCTTAGGTAACATCATGTTCAAAGAGTCCAGCAGAAAAGAAAAACACATCAATTTCAATAGCAACAAATAACTTCAAAGTAGATTCATTAAGACAAAGGGAACTCCAAAAATCTGCTTATACTTAATAAAGTATCTAATTTGGTTTATAGTTTTGGAGACAAAATTAAAAACTTGGAGATAATTTTGAGTTATTTGTATAAACCCTATGCTGAGAGAATTCATTGCCTTACTTTATTTTTTTTTTTTCTGTTATCATTATTCTTTATCACAGAGCTCTAGATTTAAGAAAGGGGTAAAGCCAAGAGGGTACATGCACCCTGTTATCACCTTCCAGAGACAACTACTGTTTATAATTTACAATCCTGCTAGCAGTGTGATGGATCCATGACAGACTTATCAGATAAAATGTGAAAGTTCTTATACCCCTGCATGCCAGGCAATACATTTTCACCTTCATGGCCTTCCTCTATGGATGAACTCTGTCTCCTTTTCAAAGATGCCTTTCTCTCTAACATTTATCAGTAAGAAAGGAGCACCTGGTGTCAGTCCAACAGGTGTTGAGCTTTTCTCTGATATCTGAATCAATTTATCATCAGTTAGAAAAAGAGATACCTACACCAGACACAATCCGAAGTTAAGTCAGTGGTAGAGAATATGTACAAAATAAGCGTAGTTGAAAACAAAGCCAGTTTGTTGCTACTTACTTCTGGTCTGAATTTATTACTGAATTTATTTACTTTTTTTTCCGCTAATAATAAAATATTTCACCTTTCTCCTACCTGAAAAAAAAAAACCCACAGAAGGCCCAAAATAAATAGAGGTTAGAAATCTCCTTGAACACTGGTGTCAGTGTCCTATAAAGGCTGTAACATTTCAATGGGTAAATAGGGTAAGCATAGGGTAAGCAGAGTAAGCATAGCCTGCAAACAAACAGTTTGAGAGCTAACTCAGTAATGTTGATTCCAATACATTTTAGAAACATGAGTGAAAGAGGCCAAGACCACTGAAGCAGAACCTGCGCTTGTTGAAAACAGAGAGACAAGAAAGTATCTGAACAATATACTGCCATACTAGATGTGAATTTGAACACTCTGGTAGGAGAAAGGTACAGAAAGTTTATAAGGTCATTGCTACATGATTGCTGTAAACTACAAGAGCCTGAATACCACTGATGCAAGACAAAAAGGTTAGAAACAGCTGGCCCAAGGCTAAAAATGAAAAAGTAATAGCTCAAAGGCTAACCCAGTGCAGGACAGAGGTTACTACTGTAAATCAAAAGCAGGTCTCTATAGAAAAGGAAAGGGGAGTGCTAATGAAAGAAATGTGAACCCTGAGCACTAAGTATGAAATACAGACTGATTCATATTTCTTTAAGTTATTGGTGGAATAACATATCATTTTGCTGAACATACTTATGTTTAAAACTGGTGTAAATGATTCCAGAATAAAGCCCTGAGGACAATCAGATACCACATTTTGAAAGAGCTGGTGGGCTACAAAATATGCAAGTTTTGTCTTGAAAGAAGTAGATAAAAATAAGCTTTTTGACCCAAGAGGGAGTTTCATACTTTTTTTCCAGCAACCTCACATATCAATAAGTTGAACAGTACCAGAGAAATGGTGAGGTTATTCTTTACAATGTGTTAGCTTCATTAAAATGATGACTTGGTTATCTTTAGAAATTAAAATGATGTCTTAGGAATTCTCCATCCTGGAAAGCTCCTTTGGAAGCAGAGGTCAAAGAGCTGGTCAAGAGGCACATACAGGATGAAGCTGTCTTAACTGGAAGCACCAACAAGCATTATCTGGGGAGGTGGGAGGGCCTACCAAGGCTGTTCTGGTTTTAGTCCCACCCAAATCACATCATATATTGTGGTCACATAGATTTTGAGAATAAAAATTTGAACAAGGAGAACAGATGATGAATTTCTTACTACACATAGTTTGTTACATTGCTGTGGTTTAAGCCCAGCTGGCGACCCAGAATCACGCTGTTGCTCATTCATTCCCCCACATTCCTCCCCCGGCTCCCGGAGAATCAAAAGAATGTAACTCCCACAGGCTGAGATAAGAACAGTCCAGTAACTAAGGTATAACACAAACCACTGCTGCTACCACCAATAATA
>JAOEHX010009968.1:41018-57385 GCA_025448015.1 Bolborhynchus lineola | reverse complement strand
TTTATGAATGGTCCTTTTAGTAACAGATGTTTAGGGTTTTTTTTTTGAGAAATACTAGGCAAAAATTACTGCTAAAAGCCACTGCAACCATGGGTTGCAGCAACTGATTAAACTAATATTAGTGTTCAAAGTCTTCAGTTTTGGTTTGGTTTGGTTTGTTTATTCCTCTGAGAAAATAGTTAATTACTTTTCAGTAAATATCAGTCTTTGCAATGAATGATTTTTGAAGAGTTTGAAATATGCATAGTTCTTCTGTAGTCTCTGTTCTTCCCAACTGCTTCTTCAGAAACTGTCCTTTCATTTTCCAACTTAGGATCAGAAGATAATTCAGGTTGGAAGGGTCTCTGGGCCAACCTCCCCCCCAGAGTAGGGTCAGCTTTGAGCCAGATCATGTTCTCAGGGATTTCGCCAGTTAGGTCTTGAAAAATGCAAGAATGGAAACTGCACAACTTCTCTTTCCTCATTTTCCCATAGTGGCACTGAAGAAAATTGAGATACAATTGCTTCTTTTCATAGAGGATTGTACATGAACAAGAGGCAAAAGTGGATGAAAATTAAAGTAGATGCTAACGCAAAACAGAAGAGTAATCCAAGTGCCAAAAGAAATGCTGATTTCTAATGGCAAATATCCATATGGAAAGGTCATGATGCCACTGTTTCTGGTGGCACATGGGAGCAGTAAGTGCTCAAGATGACAAGTTATCTTCAGGAAAAAAAAAAAAAAAGAGACTCTAAAAAGCGTTTAGGAGCATGGAAGAAATCGAACTACAAAACTAAGAAAAATAGATGAGGTTTTTTGTTTGTTTCAAAGGAGGAAGGAAAGAGAGATCAATGAGGAGCTGAGACCAGTCTAAACAGAATCATTTCTGACATCATCTAATAATGTTCAAAGGTTTATTACTCTAGACTTTAAATCATGGGAAAACACCCTACCGTGATCTGTACAAGACTAACCCTAAACAAGGAGGGAGGAACAAGAAAAATGGCACGGATTTCTAGCTAGAATTAAGATACCTTTTCATTCCTTTGGGAATTCCAGAAATAAAACTCAGACCTGAAATCAATTTTCTTTTCTCCTCGTTGTTTCTAATTTGTTAATTCTTTGGCTTGAATTGTGCAATATCAGATGTTTCTCTGCAACCAATTACAGTTAATGAATCTTTTACTATTTGTTATCTCAAAGCTATGTAACTGTAGAATATGATTAGTCTGAATCCTGTCTTTGGTTTTACCTATTTAATAAAAATATGGGGGGGGGGTGTGGAAAGGATGGAAGAGAAGGAAGGAGGGTGTTAACTATAACAGAAAACATTTTAAAGTAACTGACCATTGAAATACTGTTTATCTGCAGTTCTGAGACAAATATCCGCTGTGTTAGCCTGTATGTCATCATATAGTCTTCTAGCAGGCAATTTCTGATCAGCTAGAAGACCAAAAAATGTGTGTTGGCTGACACTGCTAGCAAGCTAAAGTTATGTCATAAGCTTCTGAAAATCTTTAAGGGACAGCTGAAAAATGTTTTCCAGCATTTAGGGAAATTTAATCCTTGGGAGCCATACTTCTCCCATGTAGAACGACGACCATGAACACACAGGGCATGAACAATAACATCAAAAGAAGCAAGATTTATCAGAAGTAGCTCCTTGTGAAACAGATTTTTTTTTACATAAGAGGAAGAAAATAGGTGCACAGTTAGCTGCTTGGGATGCAATTCAAGCTCATGTGAAGAGCGACACAGCTGCAGCAGGGTCTGCTGACCCTGAGTCTTTGTCAGTTTCTAAACAAAAAGAGCAAAAAAAAATTAAATCAGTTTCAATTTTATTCTTAAATTGTCCACTATTTTACTGAAAATGCCTTCCTTTTGTTAGTTCACAGACTACCAAAGCTATGTGATCCATGGCTGCTTGGAGAACAATCTTACTTTGGAGAGATCTATTGCTTTATTTAATGGTATCTCCAAATGGGTCCAGCTCATGGTTCTCAGCAAACCAACACCCCAGCAAAGGGCAGAAGTAATCACAAAGTTTATCAATGTTGCACAGGTAAGTCTTGCATATGAGTCTTTTTCTTCCAGTATAAAGCAATAATATAAATCGAGATTGCAGTAAACAAACCAGATTCTCTTTGTGCTGTTTCCTCAGTGAATAGCCTGTTCAACATCACTGCACGTTATTTGTTCAGGTGTGGTATATCTGTTTTTTTTAACTAGCAGACATAACTATAAAGTAATTTTTCTTTGTTGTATTCTAATTGACAACTGTCACTACTGCGTGTTTCTTGTGGAGATAAGCTAATTAAATAAATGCTGAACCATTATGTTATGTCTCCTGGTTTAACGATTTCTGCTTTAGCAGCAACAAATTGTCTCCTTTAGCTTGTTGTGTGTGACATGAGATAGCTGCCACATGTATTTCCTTTACTTTTAATTATCCATGATCAATCTCTCCTGCAGAAGCTCCTTCACCTCCAGAACTTCAATACACTGATGGCAGTTGTGGGAGGCCTAAGCCACAGCTCTATTTCTCGTCTGAAAGAAACTCATTCTCATCTCTCTTCCGAAGTCACAAAGGTATAGTGGACTCCAGAATATAGAGATAATGAGCAGAGCATCACCTCTCTGAGGTCAGATGGATTCTGCAGTGCAGGTGTCTCACTAGCACAATACTTGGATCATGTCAGGGCATCCACAAAGGCACTTTGGTTGCATTCCTCTTGGTGAAGGATCAGCTCACGGAGATTCTCTGCTTGATTGCCTGTGCCAAAGAGGAAACTAACACTGTTGTTACCCTGACATGAGCTGTGCTCATTTAAACCAGGTTAAGGAAATTCTATGAATGCTCTCACAGAGACTTGCTTCTCTGGCTGTTCGTAGGACTGGAACGAAATGACAGAGCTGGTCTCTTCCAATGGAAACTACTGCAACTACCGCAAGGCTTTTGCTGACTGTGTTGGCTTCAAAATTCCTATTTTAGGAGTTCATTTGAAAGACTTGATTGCTGTCCATGTCATTTTTCCTGACTGGATAGATGAGAACAAAGTTAACATAGTGAAAATGCAACAGCTTTCCATCACCTTGAGTGAACTGGTTTCCCTGCAGACTGCCTCTCACCATTTAGAGCCTAATATGGATTTAATTAACCTGCTAACTGTAAGTATTGAGCATGTTTCAATTAATTTCTGTTATTCAGATGTTGAATGTCAGTAGGAATGACCTTATAGCAGCCTTCCAATATCTGAAAGGGGCCTACAGGCATGCTGGGGAGGGACTCTTCATTAGGGACTGTGGTGATAGGACAAGGGGTAATGGGTTCAAACTTAAACATGGGAAGTTTAGATTGGATATGAGGAAGAAAATCTTTACTGTAAGGGTGGTGAGGCACTGGAATGGGTTGCCCAGGGAAGCTGTGAATGCTCCATCCCTGGCGGTGTTCAAGACCAGGTTGGACATAGCCTTGGGTGGTATGGTTTAGTGTGAGGTGTCCCTGCCCATGGCAGGGACGTTGGAACTGGATGATCTGAAGGTCCTTTCCAACCCTATCTATTCTATGATTCTATGATTCTATATCTATAGAGATAAATGCACATTTTTACCCCAGTTTTGTAAAAGAAAAGGGAGAGAATACAAAACAGAAACAAGTGCTCAAGTTTCATTACTGTAGTATGTGATGGCTGCAAGCAGCAACAGGGTTGTTATACAGTAATTATTTTAAGAATGACAGAAATAGGGCTGAATTTGTGTTAAGAGAAGTTACAACTAACTTCTGAGCACTTAGAATTGAGGCTTATGTCTCCTGTGCAAAGATCGGGTGATGTGTTGACATGGACAGACAAGTAAAATTCCAAGTTGGTATCACTCTGTTCTTGCTCCACTATGCTTCATGTGTGACATACTACTCTTCCTACCCAGTAAAAAAAAAAAAGCTCTTAAATATTGTTAAACAACCCCTGCAACCCCCACTATTTCTCCTTTCCTCCCCTGTTGGCATAGGCTGCATGTGTGGAGGTTTGAAACTTGCACTTACAAATTACAGATAAGGATTTGAAGGTCCTATTTCAAAACGAAGTTGAGATTTCAAAAAGACTGTATAAAACATGTATTGTTTTAAAGCTGCAGCTGACAATGCTAAAAGGGATTAATTTTCAGTCCCCTTCTTGATAACTGAGTATATGACCATTACTTTTTCACTTATGTGAAATACTTTGATGTATCCATTCCTAATATAACTCTGCAGACTGTGGTTACAGCTGAGCCAATCTGATTGTAAATAATGAAGTTACATTCTGCAGTGTTGATTCCAGACCTGATCACAGGCTAAAATTAATTTGTGCTGCTTTTACCTATGAGCATGATTCCATGGTGGTATGTTTTAGTAATGATGGAAGCAGCCATGGGTATCCTAGGTAGACAGCTGTAGGTATCCTAAAACCTTTCCAAGGTAATTCTGTCTTCACAGTAATCACTGGAAGTGTAGTTATGGGTCAGGTGCATTTGATATTGTGGCAATTTGATTAAAGATGGTGAGACCTCAAAAAGAAAAAATCAAAGATAAACAAAAAATTCCTAGACTAGACTTTTGGTATATATCATAAAATGAATATTCTCATTTTGATTCTAGTACGTAGGTTTTTTCCTCATATGTATGTATTAGTAGAATAAT
The DNA here is from genome assembly GCA_025448015.1 of Bolborhynchus lineola. NCBI lineage: Eukaryota > Metazoa > Chordata > Aves > Psittaciformes > Psittacidae > Bolborhynchus > Bolborhynchus lineola. The sequence continues at coordinate 52,727 of JAOEHX010009968.1, read as the reverse complement.
TCTTTTTTTTTTACTGTGGTCTCTTCATCTACCATACAAGACATTATTCTTTAAATGTTTCCGTCCATCTTTCTGTTAATAAGAAAGTTTTACATTATAGGCTGGGGTCAGAGAACGAGATGCAGCCCAAAGCTGACATGAACTGCCAGCTAAAAATAGTTGACCTTGCTACATGCAAATGGCCTTTTAGCAGATTTAGCCTCCCTTGCTGCCAAAGTCATCCTGTTTCCAGAGCCTGAAGAAATAATTTCACTTATTGCTAGGTCTTCATTCTCTAATGTAAGCTGTAAAATTTTTTCTTATCTTTAACTTACTTAGAGAAACTCCCCTTCAAAACTAGTAAATGTGTATAGATGTGTAGAGTGCTTTTCATTTGCATACAAATCAGCTGACCCAACTATTTGTTCACTTCAGCTGTTTTTCCATTAAGCTGGTTCTATCTGGGCAAGCTTTTGATATGTGTTTTGTCCTGATAAGCAATGTGTAAATCTCTTGTGTGTTCTCCATCCCTTGCTGTGCTGCCTTTTGCAGCACACTTAACAAGTGCTAACAGCCTGGCCTGTGCTCGCTTGACAAATAGGTCATTGGGTGTTGGTTTACTAGTACAACAACTTGCACAAAAAGGCAAAAATAGTATTTTGTGCCTATGTAGGCATTTGCCCTGGTTTTTCTTTTCTTGATGGTAGAGCCGTATCCACTCTGGGGAAGCTGATACCTTCAAGTGGATTGAAAATGGTGACGTTGAGGCACTGGCATAGGTTGCCCCGAGAAGTTGTTGCTGCCTCCTGACAGTGTTAAAGGCCAGGTTGGATGGCGCTTTGAGCAACCTGGTCCAATGGGAAGTGGTCCTGCCTCTGGCAGAGGGTTTGTAAGTAGGTGATCTTTAAGGTCCCTTCCAACCCAAAGCATTCTGTGATTCTATGATTCTGTGTTTGGTGAGACTGTATTAAGAGCTATGAAGTGAGAGTTTGGCTTAAAAGCTGGGCAAGGGCTTGGTAGTAAACTTCAGGCCATCTGCATAGGAGACTGCAAAAGCTAAGAGGGAGCTCTAGTGATGCAAGTCCTCCCTTGTCATGTGTAAACAAGTCTGTGTTATATGGGCAAGAGGAGTAAACGTGCCAGGACTCAGCTGCCGGTGAGCAGGAGTGTGTTACATAAAGATGGGCTCAGTGCATGCTTGCTGTTAGTCTGTGTGGTTCTTCTTCCTTTCTTGCCTAATCAGCCACACTAGCTCCAGCTTCTCTGACTCTCTATCCAGTTTTGTGCCAGTCCCTGGCATCTGAAACCTGGAGCTAAGAAGCAGAAGTAGTAAAGAGGACCTACTCACAAGCTTGGCAGTGCAAAAGAGAGAAAGAACAGCTCTAACGACATTTTCATCATTACAAAACTTACATTTGGTAAGGATACTTAAAAAATTTCCTTACCTGCTGTGCATTATTTCCACATTGTTTTTATTCCACAATGTGATAAAAGCCTGCTGGTAAATGTTTCATCACTTTCTGTGGATTGGAAGTGGATCTCAATCTCTCAACTACAGTACAATGTATTTATACAAACCGCACTAGAACTTATTTGGTGCCACCATTTTCTGCCCACTATTTTTAGATCCTAACAGGTATTTGTCTAACCTGCTCTGAAACTATATGCAAATGATTGGAAAGTCCCACTCATTTGCACAGTCTAGTGAAGAGAATGAGAAACATCTAAACAATCAAATTGAAAGTCACCCTCCCTAACTTGTGTTCAGTAAGTTCCACTTTGCAAGTTGTGCCTTTCTGATCACACCCCACACCCTCCTGAGCCCACCCTCCTCCCCCCCCAAATTGCTTGGCAACATAGGACAGCTATGAAAATCAAATTAGAATGGAAACTGCCACCTGCTGTGAAGGTTGTCCTAGGAAAGCTCCTGTTAGGCTTTATCCAGCAGAGCAACCCTGTAAATAAAATATAAAATGAGAGCTTATGTAAATGAGCACTCATCATGCTCGTAATGTTTCTGCAAGTATTTGAAACTTCTGTACTAGACAATACCTTGTCCACTGTGTGCTTACATGTGCCTAATCAAGTTATAACTGCTGCTTATGTTAAGGTCAGATAGTTCAGGGAGGGGGAAATACAAACTTGCTCAGTAAATACCAATGATTTTCCATCCCCAAACCCACACCCTGCTCATCTGGCCTGCTGAGAAAACTGCTCTTTAGCAGGAACAGGACAAGGCCTTTTGAACTAGCAATTCTGCTCTCAGTCCCAGCCTGACCTGGTAATAACATGTGCTCCAACTAAGTTCTGTTTATTGTATACAACCAAGGAGCCTAAGAATTCAGTCACTGAATAATTTAGTACATGAACAATATTTATTACAGCAGTTACTGAATCTATGTTACTTTTAGGACAGGTCTTTACATTCCCATGTGACAGCAGCATGACAGCTGGGCAAAGGAACCTGAAGGATGCTCGGGCTTTCATGGGTGCCCATAACCAAATTACGAATTGCAAAAACCAGGCCAGGCAAAATGGATAGTGCAATATCAAGACGTCTCTAAAGCCATGTGCTTGCTCTGTCTCCTGTCGTACTCACTGAACAAAATTCTGCCTTAAAGAAGGTGGTTCCTAGAGGTGGTTCTATAGTACAGTGTTGCTGGTCCTGCTTCTGCTTGTTACTAATTCAGCACTTCAGGTTCTCTAAAAATAGCCTTCCGACACAGTCATTTAGTCAGTAGTAATTCTATCTGCCTGCTGGGAAACATCCTTTTAACTCAATCTCAGCTTAATTGGGGATTTGCAATGTAGGTGGTAACTTCAGATCGTGTCAATTACTCCAAAGCAAATTAATGATCACAGGAAATATGCAATGTTTGTTTCCTCTCATTGGAAAACGTTAGCCACAGGATTGATTACTTTTGTCCTTCACCACTCCAAAAAAGGAGGAATTTACTGCAGACCTGCGTCAGTGCAAGACCACAGCTAACAAAGTGAAACAAATATTCATCTTACTTTAAGCATATTTATGCCCCTTCTTTTTTTCTCAATAAATCCTCTAGGGAAAAGAATGAAAACATGGAAGAAAAAGCTTTTATTTATCTAAAAGAAGCTGAAAGGGAATTTGCCTTGCTTACTGGGAGAGGATCAGGAGCAGACCAACCTGGGTTAAAGTAACTGGAATTGCTCTTCCTGGAGCACTTTGCTGCACCAGCACTGGTGCCAAACCTGGCTTGCCTCTGTAGAAGAGCTGCAGTAAGCTACAGAGCTGACTGTTCTCCAGGAACAAAATTTGAGCGGAACACAACCTGAAGTCCTTCTAGTCTAGTGCCCTTACAACTTCTTTGCTGAAGGTTTTGTATTCACTAGATGATTTCTCTGAGATCTCTCATGACCATTGAGCTACTGGAAGAAAGTGTTTTGCATAAGGGTAGTCTCCAGTGCCAGTGTCCCTCTTTGGAGACATCAGCATCCAGCCCCTCTCACTGAATGTGTTGGGATGCAGCTTGTGACAGCCCTCGAGTACAGTGCCTGCTCGGCTCAGTACAGGGGTGAGCAGCAACATGTGCTCACCAGTGTCAGCTACATTAGCTCTTGCAAAAGGCTGCTTTCCCAGCATCTGCACCCTTGGTTTTGGCACGTATCCTGAGCTCTGAGTAGCAAAACTTTTGTCTAGCTTCAGTGGGAGGTATATCTCTTGTAAGGTATGCTTACAAGCCTGGCGTATCCAACACAGTTTAATAAATATTGCTCGGTTTATGTTTTTCTTGCATACAGCTGTCCCTGGACCTCTATCACACTGAGGATGATATCTACAAGCTCTCACTGGTGCTGGAACCAAGGAACTCCAAATCTGTAGGTCATCTTTTACTGCATTTGGACATATCACTTATTTTGTCTGCGGGCAGTTGATTACATTTTGAAATCACAGCTAATATGTTTCCTTATTTGCATTCATATAAAGCTTTTTAGTGTTTTGCTTGCATAGTAAACACAGTGAGTATTTACGAGTTTTAGTGCATACTGGGAGAAGTAAAAAGTGAAGCATACCAGACTGCATTACTAATTGTTTTTCAACAAAACCTCTGCAAGTTTTGGAAACCATTGTTCTTTATGGGAAGATACCCTCTGTAAGTTACATCACTGTGTGACCACTACTTTATTTTCTGGATGCCGGTGCAATTATATGAAACAACACCGAGTCCAAAGACTGTTTTAGGTAAGGTACAGCATTAGCTGTAACATTTAAAAACCTGTTTGCTTATGTAGAATTGGCTGTATCTTGGGCTCTCAAACAATATTTGAACACCTTAGAATGGATAGTACTCTTTTCTAGGATGTGCAGCTAAAGACAGTGATGCATTGATGCCTTTTTCATTATGCTTTGCAAGTCTGAGGAACAGATATATCTCCTAATTAATAGCTGAATTTCATTTACAGTATTACTCTTTGTTGCTAAAGTCTGGGTTTTCCCTCTGAGCCTGTCACATGAAGCAAATGATGCTCTCAGGCTGAGCACCCTCAAATCTGAGACCACCCTTAGCAGTACTAAGGGTGTCTGGAAATGCTTAGCAGGGTGCGAGGGCAGAGTCCAGTAGTCTAAGGTGATTCATTGCAGTGCTTTTTATGTTTCTGGAGTATTCCTGAAGGCAAACAAGGAAGTAGAACCCCTTAATTTCCAAGTATAGGGCTTTTCTGGGTTTTAAGATGATTTACCATTCTTGTGGACCAGTTTTAAGGACTCTGTGTGTGTGCTTTCAATTGTGGATGATGAGCAATAGTAAAGAAGCTCGAGTATTTCCACAGTCAACCTTGACTTGGTTTGAACACCTGTAATTTCATTGCTGAGTCTCCAGTCCTTGTTGGATATGATTTGACCATAACAGCTGCCATTTATCATAGTCATTCTGACTCCCTTGTGCTCCCATTACTGCCAGTGGAGTTGACTTGTTACAGCTCTATGCTGTGGAAGGACTAATGGGACAGTACTGTGGATGCAGAACATTATCACGCTGCTGCTTTGATCTACAGCTTGAACATTAGGGAGGACAAAAGCAATATAAACAATGCTATGAGCTTCAACAGTACCCAGCAGTTGTGGGAGACTACTGCATAATGATCAATAAATAACTAGTGACATGGAGCTGTTGCAGCACCCCGATGGGTAAAAAGTTACAGCTGAATAGACAGAAGCCAGACTATTTGAAGCATACTTCTCTTTGATGGAATGCCAAAGCACACAAGCTATATTAGAAGGGAAAAAAATCTGTAGAGCTTTTGTATGTGGAAAAAAATTGTCAAAGGCAACATGACATCGTAGTAGTATCATTCCAGCTTCTTCTTATTGTTGTGGGGGTACAACTCTTATGCAGGTGCACTGCAGAGGAAGTGCCTTATGCTGCTGCAGTCGTTTTGGAAGCACATCTGTGAGCATAGGAGCCTGCTGTTAACAGGGGCTTGACCTTCATTCTGCTAAAAGTGGGAGGAGAGTCTTCAGTCAGTGTAGAAGCCTAAGAAAATACTGAAGACTGACCTCCAGCCATAGAACAGCACTTCCCTGTCACACTGTCGTGCTTTTCCCTGAGCACTCGTATTCTTCTTGGGAGCTTTTACTGGTGCAGCTATTGGCTAGAAGACAACTCGCCTTGGTGCAGTTATGCCACCGAAGACACACATATTTTTTTTATTTCAATGCCAAAATAAGCAGATGTTCACGTCCATCTTAAAATGCTTTCTCAGTCTACCATACCCTTTGTGCTTGTGCTGGTGAAACAGACAGGAGATGCAGACTGAATCAGAAACAGCATGCCCAGATACAGTGTTTCTGAATATTCAGTAAATTCAGCTAGGTAGTCTCTGGACACTGGTTTCCTTTCCTCACAGCATGCATTTCACACAAATAAAATTATGGTTGCTCATACAAGTCAATGAGTGAAATAGAAGAAACCAACATTTCCCTTTGGCTAGCGGGTGGTAACATGAAGTTTTTATTACAACTTGTCAAAACACCCCATAAAAACAGGATGAGGCTTCAAATGAAATGGCCCAGAAGACAGAGGAAGGCTCCAATGGATTTAGACTGTTTCTGCCATTGTGCCCTTGGACCAGAGGAGTTAGAAGCTCTCTGTGAGGACTTAGTAGTCTAGCACATTCTGACAGTTTGGTACTGATGCTTTGATTCTATTTAGTCTTAAGATTTCTTTTGTTAAGACAAGGCACACTTCAAACTTCTGCTCTGACCATAGCTGTAAGAATATTACAATACTGATGTCATCTGTAAAAGATTGCTGCATTTCCACATATTTCTAGAGCAAAAGCACTTGCCAGCCCATGGTCCATCACTGTGCAATGACATTAGTTTCAGGATTAAAACATTCTGTAAGTAGTTTTGGCATATAGAGCTGGATGTCTGGCTCCACTGCATGTCTTGATGAAATTGAATTATGTACAGGTAGTGATTTTTATTTCCCAAACTTACCTGTGCAGGTTAATAAAGCAACCCGATAACACACCCTTTTGTTTTCCAACCAAAGGCAGTATTTTATGATCTTGTGACCATTTTTCAACTCAGTGTCAAAATCTACAGTACCTTTTTTATACACAATAATAACTGTAGCATCTTTAAGTCTTAATTATCTTCCTCTCAACTCACACCAGTTTAACGGGAAATGGGTTTTTTGCTCAACAGCTAATTCAGGAGTCTTTCTGAGGCTGTGGGCCATTTTCCTTCTGATCCAAACCATACTGTATTTTTTCTGCTTGACACTGTTTCACCTGCTACATATCCAGTGACAGATGCAAGAAAAGGCCAATATGCCTTGCAGCATTTTCCATGCTAACTGATGATTTTTGAAGCCGTACCTGAAACTGTGTTAAGGTTTGTCCTATATTTTCTACTTGAACAAGCTGAGCTGTGTGCCAGAGCTTCTCCCAAAGCACTATAGTGGCATGGAGGGAGTTGGGCTGTGCTCTGTGCCTCAAATGAGCTTTCAGCTACCGTTTTGTCCAGACCAAGCTGTTTACAAAATAAAACAGTCTGACTGGTGTTATCTGCAAAGCAAGTCAAAGGTTGGCCCCTTTCTGCTCAGGCCACCTGGATGAATTAAACTGTGCATCCTGGCACATCTCAGCTGGAAACCAGTGGGATTGCAGAGCATGATTCTTCCCTTGCTTTTGCATCCTGCTGCCTTCTTGGTGCTGCAGAGAGCAGGAGCGTTAACTCACTCAGGCTGCTGCAGCCCCTTGCATGGCTCCTGGGCACAGTCTCTCCAGCAGGAGTTGGGGCAAGGCTGCATTGTTGTGAAGAGTTCCTCAGGGGCATTACAAGGAAGGGGAAAAGCAGGTTTCTGGGCTCACCTATCTCTGAAGTCTGCTGTGTCCAGAGATTCTCCTTCCTTCCTTCTTCCTCCCATTCTTGTTTGCTATTGAACCCTTTAGAGAAGGCAGTGATGCCTAGTTTTGCTTGTGACCTGGCTGGGCACTGCCACTGCCAGTGTTAGCTGTGAGGTACCATAAAGAGCCCAAGTGAAGCTGTCAGCAAAGGCAAGCAACCCTTTAAAACCTTGCCTGATGTTTCGCTAAGCACATTTTTACAGCACAGGGACTCCAGTAGTTTGTGGTTGTAGCCCTGACACAGAGAGCTGCTTTTAATTAGAAATTTGTCTTCATAATTCAGATTTGAAAGTCTTTGTGTTCTGATCCATCTCTCAGCAGCCTACCTCCCCGACAACTCCTAACAAACCAGTAGTGCCACTGGAGTGGGCATCTGGAGTGGTACCAAAACCTGACCCTACAGTCATTAACAAGCACATACGAAAGCTGGTGGATGTAAGTATTTGGAAGAATACACTGGTCAAAGAGAATGATAGCTTGGATATTGTCATAATTAATTACAAGCTTTTCAAGAGATTCTCATGGTTGTGATGAATTTCAGATATCTAATAACAAATTTGAGCCTTTACTGATACATTCAGAATTGTTTATTTTATTCTTGCAATCAGCTATGGGATTAGTTAGCAGGTTTCGTGATACAAAAGAGCAAACATTCAGAAACAAGGACTCACATGTTACTAGGACCAGAGAAGTTTTTCAGAAACCCTGTATTAGTTTTCAACTTGCTGTCATTTGACTGTTCAGAGCGTATTATGTATGATAAAGATAGCACTTTGTTGGTATTGCTTTAAAAATATAGGCACGAAGTCACGGAGAATTATAGCTGGGATCTTCCAGCATCAGTTTGGAAGTTGATGTATTAGGTAACGCAAACAAAGCCAAACACTACCAGATTCATTTGGAGAGACTGAGCCCTGTTGTGTTGGTGTTTAAGGGACATTTAGTGATTTAAGCAGCATCCAGGGAAACCAAGAATGTGTTGTACATAATGAAGCAGTATTTCCTTCTGCTTTTTACAAACTAATAACTAAGCCTGGGAGGAACTATTAAATTTTGCCCTCATCTGTGTTACAGGTCATTAAATGTGTTATGTTGTTAAGATAACTTGAAGTCTTCAGGTGTCTCACTCAAACTTCAAATATATGTTGTGTTTTACCTCTTGTAGATGATTTTATTTTCTAAAAGTTTCATTTTTCTCTTAATGTGGGATGCCAGAACAGCATGTGCTGTTCCTGTATTGCTTTTGTCAGTGCCATGTGTGTTGATAAAAATCACTCCACATCCAAATCTCTCTTTGATAGCTTATTTAACTAAGTCATCTGTTGCAACTCAAGCTTTCCAGAATGTGCTGGGTTGGAGGGCTTGTTCTTGCTCCTGAGGTGGGGAAGATGCAGTCCCCATTCCACAATTTTGGCCTGGTCCAGGAAGTATGGTCTTGAGTTTGACAGGATTAAAACATGTTTTGAGGCTGTTATGGATACAGCTTGCCAAAAGGTCCACACTACTCTGTACAGCTGTCTTCATTTTGCCAGTCCTTGACATTTACTAGCTGCTTTGAGTTGTTCTTTAAGGCATTGTTTTTATAGCTAAGTGTTGAATACTACTTGGGTTTACATATTGATTCCTTCTTTGATAATGCATTTTTGAGGTCTGCCAATCATTGGTTACAGATCATTTGACAGGTGCTTAGAAATTGGCTTCATCACCTTCTCATTTAAATAAGGATAGTGTAAACACCTGTCAGAAGTCTCAGTGTATTAAACACTTGTCTTTGTCAACCAAATCTTAATCTAATGAGAGTTTGTGCTTCGATATGTCTTTCAGATAGTCATGTTGACTTTGGCACTCATGTCTTTCCCATCACCATCACATATAGCTGTAATTCCCCCTTGCACATCTTCACAATTAGTAACACAGAATTCAGTACTTCCATAGCAGCTAAGAAGGGCTTCCATTCATTTTATGCAGCCTTTTAACTTTGATCCCATGTCTGTTTTTATTTAGTGGTGAGCTGAGGTAGGTTGAGGGGAGGGAATGATTGTCAGATGTAAAATGGTCATGGTATGTGTATCAAGGTATTAGTAAATGAATCAGATTGAAACAGTACTATGGCAGACCAGAGTTGACCAACTAAAAGAGTGAAGCCAAAACCATCTGAAACACTCATAGGAAAGCGTCTGTTTAGTTGTTTTTGTCTTATTTCTTTTTCTGTGATTAAAAAGCATACATAATGAAGCAAAGAGAGTATAGTCACATGGGATAGATTTTCAGTGACATTTCCAATAAAGAGGAAAAGAAAACGAGAATAATTATGTCTGAAGAGGTGCGGAGGATCATCACTGGATAAAAACTGAGGTCACGTTTTCTTTAAAAACTAGCCAATTTTTTTCCCCTATAGTCCAATAAATATGTGTGTTGAAGTACAAAGTAGGAATAAAAGGAATAGAATAAGGCAACAGAGCATCTGACTAGTAATGTGGAACATTAAGTTATATGTAATTATAGAGTTGAAGAGCTGGTATCAGTTCAAGATAAGCTAGATGCTAGGACAATAATTTCTTTATTTTTTTCTTCAGTCTGTCTTTAGGAATTATGATCATGACCATGATGGTTATATTTCTCAGGAAGACTTTGAAAGTATAGCTGCCAACTTCCCCTTTTTGGACTCTTTCTGTGTGCTGGACAAAGACCAGTAAGTTTGCAGATTTCTTTGTGGAGTTTTTGTTTTAATTTTCCTCAATGTAAGTACTCATAAAAAATAATTCTTGAAGAAATAGTGTCTCCCATGCTTCTTGTGTCTGACACCTCCCTTAAGCAACAGGGCACCACCAAAGGCTGAATTCTGTTCTCATTTAACTTCTGAAGCTGTCAGTGATTCTATACCCCCACCCATGCTGCAGTCCTGCTTTACCTGGTACTTTAAAAATTATTTACATAGTAGCTAATTGAGGAATTCCTGCTGGAACTGAGTCAAGACCCCTACAGTACCATCAAATTACAGTGGGATGCTTTGTCCAGATCAAGCATCAGAGCAATGGAACAAATAAGTTGTGTACAGTAGAGAGGAAATATGTGTATGTAGTGGAGGAAGGGTAGCATATATTCTGCGTGGTCTATATAATATATATTTTTATATATATATAATAAATATATAATATATATTTCCTAGCACACTGGGTTTGATAGTTCTTGTTGTCCAGAATCTCTTTGGCTGTCAAGGCTGGTGGTCAACCAGGGGCATAACTGCTTGGTCTGTGTAAACAGTAAGTCAAGATCCTTCACCTAATGGCCTGGTCTATGCTCTGATACCATGAGCAGGTGAGAAACCAAGGTCCATGCTATAAGTTCAGTGTTGCTCTTTTATGAAGGGTAAGAACCACTAAGGCTCTAAGGGATTTTTTTTTGCCAACACTCTTACAGTTTTTTCAAAGAACGTGCTATGTGCGATGCATGCTTTTTACAGTGAGAAAACCCTGAATTGTTCAGTGCCATGAGCAGTGACAGATCTAATCTACACTTTTTTCCCCTGACAGAGATGGTCTTATAAGCAAAGAGGAAATGATGGCTTACTTTCTGAGAGCTAAATCACAGTTCCAGTGTAAAATGGGACCAGGGTTTATTCATAACTTTCAGGAGATGACCTATCTTAAACCAACTTTCTGCGAGCACTGTGCAGGATTTGTAAGTATGTCTTTAAGAATAGCGCATCTCAAACACATTTACCCTTCAACATGGACCGCGTGAAACAGGCTCTATGCATTCTAAAGTCTCTTGAGCAAATACCTCATTGCATTCAGAAGCATAAAACATTTCCTTATGTTGTAGCTGTGCTACCCAGTTTTGTTTTGGTGGTTCCTGAAAACAAGTGGCATTTGTAAGACTTACTGTTGTGGGGTGTGTGGGAGAACAAAATTCTGTCAGCTAAAGGATATTAGAGACTATATGAATGGATTTACTTGGTTTATCTTAAGGTCTTTAATTTGGCTTGATTTCTCATGTAAACAAGCTCAAGGGAAAATAGATGTCAGGAACAGAGGATGTAGATGAAGCAAAAGCAGTTCTTTCTCAGGAAATTGCACATGGCAATGTAGCATGTTCATAATTCTCTGAATGACCATAACAGCCTTAATCTTTTCTCTATTGAGTTAACAGATCTTCTAATTCAGTCAAGAAATCAAAAGAGCTCCCAGCAGTTCTGTAAAATAAGAATTTTTTACTGTATTTGTAGGAGGTTTTTTTGGTTGGGGTTTTCTTCTTTTTCTCTCAGACATAACTTACCAAATGCCACCTATCAGAGTATTCAGTACATAGCTGGGAAATAATTGCTTTTGTGAATCT
>JAOEHX010009968.1:0-23065 GCA_025448015.1 Bolborhynchus lineola | reverse complement strand
TTTGAAAACCTGAATCTCTGTAGCTGCTCTCTCTGTAGCTGCCATCCTGGTAGCCACCACCTCCACCATCTGTCCAACCTCCTTGAAGCTTGTTGCCTCTTCCGCCTCCTCTGCCACCATGATCATAACCACCACGTCCTCCTCGTCCCCCTCGATCATGGCTTCCTTGTTCATGACCTCCTCGCCCTCCATATGATGAGTCATAGCCTCCTCTTCCTCCTCGGTCATGACTCCCATGGTCATAACTTCCTCGCCCTCCATATGAGGATTCATAGCCTCCTCTTCCTCCTCTGCCACCGCCTTGTGGGCCAGCCTCTGGTCTTTTCTGCCACGGTGGCATCTCAGGAGGCGGCGGTTCGATTTCATTGGGCCTTCCTCCTCTGTCAGGCACTCTGCCCATTAGCACCTGCAAAGGGAAAGGGAGAACTGCCACAGGAGTTGTAACACCTCACAGAAGAGTCACGTTTCCTGATACACACCACGAACAGCAGCCGTGCAAGAGTTCATCCGGAGGATTTCATCAAGGCAAACTTTTGTCTGTTTGAATGTGACAGAACTTTGTCTCCAACAAATAAAAACTGAACAGGGATTATCTGCTACTCCAAGCACTGCTAACAAGACAAGGCAGGAGACCTGGGCTTTTTGTTCAAACAGCAGGCACCCCGGCAGAGGCAGCATCAATACAGTTAGTATTTAGTTTCACTAAACTGTTTGTTAGTGCAGACTGCTAATCTCAAACAAGCACAAGTATGCCGCCACCACCACAGTTTCTTTCCTAACTGGCACTCTGAATTGCTGTAGAAGCCATCAGCTTAGTAAACAAAATGCCAAGATTCTCTTTTTTTCAGTAAGGACATGCGAAAACTTACACACCAACAAAGAGGTGTCAGACAGCACTAATCACAGTTGAGCATGACTCCAGAGGTCTTTAGCTGCCTAAGGGCGTTGTGACATTAAGAATTGGGCAAGACTTACAATGGGGCAGCACATTTGCATTGCTTCAGGTTTTAAAGTGATGTAACAGAATAAACTCAGTAGAAGCAGGTTACTTTGTTACTGTCTTGGAAAACACCTAATACTGATAATTTAATATTGAGATAAGTTAATATAATATGGATCAGCACCACAGCAGTACTGCATTCCCAGTAATACATATATGCAGTCTGATGATACAGTCACATCTGTCTTCCTACATGATTTCTTAAATTCCATGCTCCAACTACACAAAAAAGGTGCAAAATTATTTGGGGGGGTGTGGTCAAATCAGCACACCACCATTCTATGCTAAATTAATTACAGCTTTACCTGAAATACAGCTGGTACCCAGAAGGCAGAAAAAGCATGCATGTGCACCCACAGATTTTGAAGTACCGTGTACGCGGCTATACATCGCTACTGAGTTTTCCGTGCAGCACACGTACGTCTCTGAGCCACTACACTCATGTGAAATGTAATTTTTGAAACAAATTGCTTAGCCTAAATCATATTCCCACTACGTCATTACTAAAGCTACACAATTGACTATAACCCTTTCTGTGTACACAGAGGAATCTAACTTGAGATCCTTGCTTTGCGCTCTTAATACATTCTATTCGCATAGACTAGAAGCAAGGTTACTATGTAGGTGTTATTTTGGACACAGCAACAGAATTAGGTTGCAGCAGGGTAATGAAATCAGTAATACCAGTAAGACAGCACAGGCCTGCTCACACTGAAAGATATCAAAAGATATTGCAGCAATTTTCTGCTGCCCTTAAGAAGAGGCACTCTGAACCTAAACGGGTGAAACTGCAGTTCCCATAATGCACTGATGCATAATCTGGAGTATATAAACACCAAGTTTCTTATCCTTTATTTCCAATTTTACAATCCTAAAAAAGTCAGTTTTATTACTACATTCAAATTGAATAAATACATATAACAGAACAAACCATTTGTCACCAAAGGTACCTTATTAATGGCACATGCGCTCTTCTCTCGGATGGACCCACTGCTTGTTCTCATGATCTTTGACAGATCCTGCCGAGCTGCCAAGAGATTTGCTATGGAAATAGTGCACTTAGTGGATAAGAGGGCACGTTTTGGCTGGTAGACTTTAGCCAGTTTTTCTGTTTGACTCTATTGAAGAGAAGAAAACCAAAACCCAGTCAGCTAAAGAAATAGGAAAGCAATGGGACACCTCACCAAAAGAATCAAATTAACACTGAAGACACTATTGCAAATATAAATATATAAACACCAGTGAGAACCACCACTTTGTAACTACAAATCACTGCAACAAAGCTAGCATTTGTCAAATTCATTTAAGTAATAAACGAAACACTATTTTGACTGAACTGCTAAGACACTGAAGAATTGACAGTTTTAGGATTAACAATATATACATGCAGACTGTGTTACTTTCAGGAAGTCAAACACAGACCATAAGTCTGACATACAGCTATATAAATTACTGCTAATGTCTAAAAGACACCGAAAATGAAACATGCCCATGTCCAGCCTCCAGACCTCCTCCTGTGCCTGTACCCTGACCCACACCCATTCCAGTTAGACTAGCAACACCCTATCTCCAACACTATCAGCAGAAAAAGGCTGTGTTAACTCTTTCACACTCTTCATTGCAGTCAGCTTCTTCACAAAGGCAAGCCATGGAAAATGTACTAACAGAACTAACACTCTCAAGAGCTTGTTCTAATTCAGTCCTTTGTCTTCCATCTGTAGTGGCCAAGCTAGAAATGAGATCTGACACATCAGCTTTACCTTATATGCAATCTCTCTCCCTCTACTGCCTTTTGACATTAACCTTACTGGCTTCTTTGAACACCTCAAAAGTGTCACAGCAGTTTTCCAACTGACAGACATGACACAAATTTGTGCTGCAAGCCATGAGGTAATACATGAGTTATACCTATCTTCAGTTATCAAAAGTGCATAATGTGTGATGCAGTTAGGATAAATTAGATTACAATCTGCACACAGACAGAAGGGCTACTTTTTTAATAGAACCCAGATGACAGCAGTGGGATCAGGCAAACCAGGTTTTCCAACAATTCCCTTGACAGGTCAAGAACTTAGGAGCAAATTTTAAAATCCTATTGTCCATCTGAAGGCAGAAAACTGCAACAGGGAAGAACTGAGAGTATGTATTTCCAAGTGTCTCAGTGGCAAGTTTTTAGAGCTGAAAGCTTCTATGTTTGTACAACAAACTGAACAGAAAAACATGCATGTACCTTACGCTGGGTGAAGACAGGAGAAGCAACAGTATTCACTAGAGCAGTAGTATGTTTTTCCCTGGCAAGTTTGACTGAGATCTGAGCACAGTATTTTGGTGCTATGGTATTATTCTTTTAAATGAAACTTAAAATTTTGCAAATTTAAAACCCCCTAAAAACAGACTATGAAGTTTTTACTGGTGCTTCTACTATCTGGAGAAGTAACTATTTAGCTATAGTACTGTATTCTGATACTTCTCAGATTTTAAAATTAAAAGAAAAATATTAAAATTATTACCATAATGTATAAAAGCATTGCTAAAAATTACTGTTAAAACAAACTCTAATTGCATGTCTGGAATACCACAGCCATATTCACCAATATAAGTAATGTTATGGCCCTAAAAAAAATCAGGATTTGCATTTCAGCAGATAGAAATGCATATATACAATTTGTGGGCTTTGTGAAAGGATTTCATGCAGCTAGTCAACTTCAAAAACATCTGAGAATTCTCCTAGAAAGCAAACAAAAACCAAACATGGATTTGGATGCCAAAGCTATAACACAATCAGAAGTCCATGGCTTTTAACCTAACCCATACTTTTGCCCATTTTCACTATTAAAGTATTTAAACAGATAGTTCTTCAACCATCTACCAAAAAACCTGAAGAGTAAAAGGCTTAAGAGATAGTACATTAGCATATGTCCTACTCAAGAAAAAAGATAGAACAGGGAGATACCACAGTTTATTATTAAAATACAGTTGCCTTTTGAATAAATCATTTCTTAAGAAAAAACATTTGATGATTCTTGTGTCACAGTTTATCACTAATAAATTGGTCTCAAACACTGCTAGAGGCATAACTGACAGCAAGTCAGCAGATCTGGTTTAGTCCTAAGAAAACACGTACTATTTATTTAATTCTGTCGTACCAAGTGATCCAACCCTAGCAGTGTTCCACTCCAGGTTGGACAGAGCCTTGGGAAACATTGTCTAGTCTGAGGCACCCCTTGCCTATGGCAGGGGGGTTGAAACTGGATGACTTTATGGTCCTTTCCAAACCTAACCATTCTATGATTCCTCTGTCAGTATGAAATGCAGGAAGTAGGGAAACCATGTCATGATTTTTAAAAATGGGGTATGTATTACATACTCAGAGAGAACAGATGTCATGTCACAGCTACTTGCACAGTTCAAAGACAAAAGAAGCACAAAAAACATTACCCTATCTACAAGGTAAAAACATGCAGTGCCTTAGCAGGTTTTCTCAGGTGCATCTGTGCAGTTGTGCAGACACACTTTGAGTTAAGGAAACCTGATCACAGTAGACAGCACAAATTAAGTTTAGGGACAGTCAACAGGAAGACACTTTTCTACCACCACATGGACACAGCACTTTATGATTCACTTTATGGTACTCTGAACACAAATGGCTGGATCTCCACTTACTTTTCTTTTTTTCTAGTGGCCTATTTAGCTGTATGTGGTGGCTTTGGTGTATAGTTAGTTACACATGGTCTATCTTCTTATTTTACATAATGTTTTAAAATCCAACAAAACAGTTTTAAATAAAATCTTTTAGTCATCTTACACCATCATGAAACTTCTTCAGAAACTGAAACCAAAACAAGACAACCCCTGCGGTTATTTCTTACTCATGAAGGATGAAACAATGAGGGACTTTTCCAGAGATACTTATTATAGAGCACTACCACCAACCAGGACTTCACAGCAAGTTGTACCTTAGCTCTATCTGACCAGCCAAAGGACTGCACAGTAACATCCAAACGTTTCACTAACAGTTTTCTTCGGACTTCATACTCGTTGACTATGGCTTGATTAATTGCTTCAATTTTTTCCTGAAAAAAATAATTTACAAACATAACCTATGGATTACGGATAAAACGTTTCTACTTAATAAACTATGTGAATGGAAGAGAAAAAGATACACAGAGATACTAAACAGGGCATAAGCCTGCAATTATCTCCCTTGTCAAATAGGCTCACAGCAAGTTCTCCCTGCTGGCACTGTTTTCCTGAGGTCTTCAAAGGCTCTGTTACCCTCACATTCAGGCTTCTACCACTTCTAACAGCACAGCTGCCTGTTTCTCAGAAGAGAGAGAGACTGCACACACTACTGAGGCACTTCTCAACACCTAGCAGAAATGAGAAAACACTACCTGCAACAAGCTGAAGGAGAGGCAAGGATGTAACTAAGCTTAGGCACCAGGGTGTCCTTGCCTTCTTAAAAAGTAGTAAGCTGAAGGACAAAGATAAGAGGACTAAAAGTAAAATAGTGTATGAGGATCTTGACTAAAGCACAACCTGCATACAGACAACAGTGCCCTTATGGAAAAAGCCAGCATCAGAAACAAACCTAGTAGCAGAGGGCTGTCTAGCCAGAGCTACAGTTGAGATATGTACCACTAATGAAATAATTTATGTACTGACTGAAGCCTGGCTGAAGGGGGTGGCAGGGCCTACTGTCAGCTTCAACAATACAAACATTGAAGGAAGCAGACTTCCGCCTTAAGCAAGAGACACAAAAGAGACTTTCAGTCTTGCAGCAGTGACCATAGCTTTGTGATGGCACAGCAGCAGCACCTAAACCAGGCACCATCCTCCTGCAACAGCACACAAAACCTAGCAGGAGATGGTTGTGGTTCTGTAGCCTGTGGGCACAGCCTCTCCCACCTTTCACCTGCAAACTAAGAGTTCCTTGGAGAAAAAAAATATGAAAGAAGCAGACTACTCCAACAAGACAGAGGAGGAAAATGATGGAAAAGCACAAAGACCAGCTGGAAAGAAGCCAAAGGTCAGCACCACCACCTAAGGCCTCCTCATTATGGAAAACTCTGCCTCCATCTGCCCATACAGATTCATGAACCTAAGAACTTACCAGTTGCTGAACATTTAGCACACTGACATATATGTAAAATACTACAAGAAATGGTCTTCTCTTCAGAAAAAGACAAGAAAATTTTGCAACACTACACACAGAATCAAGATTAATATTTTATATATCTGAAAAAGGGAAACAGGCTGTAATACCTCCCACTACTTACCCAGTGAGCTGGTCCCAGCTGTTTCTTCAATAAGGGCTTTCCAACATGATTAGGTGGAACCTTTGCTAGTGTTTCCTTCAGCTGTCAGGAGACATATAAAACTATAAGCATTGGCTAAAACAAAATCACCTTTTGAAGATTCAAATTACAGGGGATGACTCTTGGACAGGCATAGGCATGACAAAGCAAACTGCAACAAAGTTGTTTTCTCTGGGACAGAGAACCAAGCACCCTTTTGGAAAGCAGCTATTTTTATATTTCTGGTTGTCTCGGCTGTAATTATTTAAAAGTTAAGAGAAGGGACGATAGAGTAGATCTACAGTTAAAACAGAAAGATCCTATGAGGTACAGCTACTCTTGAAGACAGAGGGATTGGTCTTCACATCACCTCTCTAATTCAGAGAGGAAACACACTTGTATCAAAAAGGTTTTTATTAAGACTATGTGAAATTCAACGTGATCTAAAGAATCAAAAAGAGAAAATCTTCAATATGAAAACTTTAATTTATCTTGCATTTTAAAAGTTTGGGAACAACTTCAGTTGTCTATTCCCATCTCGAAATTTCTAAGGACTTCAGGGGAAAAAATGGAGTAGCAGTGACAAAAACTTGGATCAAAGCAGGCTGGAGCTATGAAACTTCACTTTTCCACTGATGCAAACCACATTTTTCAATTTCCTTGTCTGTTCATTCCAGCAGCTGATTTAACAAATTCAGTGATCTGGTTTTCCAAAGGTGCTGAGCCTGATTGGTCTAACTTGAAGATTTTAAAAACAAGTGCTTTCAGAATAGCAGCAGTAGCAGTTCATTCAAGAATCAGCAGTCTGGTGTTTTTTAATGGGGTAGATCATTAACAAAGAGAGTAAATCACACAAAGATCCTACCCCAAACTGTACTATGGATGTGCAAAGAAAAAGGTAGCTTGATTTCCATGCGCTACATTAAAATACTGCCACTCTAAGACTCACTTTTTAAAAACACAAAATTTTGGGGGTGATCTCTTGTCACAACTATCATCCTGCACTCAAGAGGAAAAGCTTCACTGTTACTTAGGTTTTCACATTTTGCTTAACTTTGTGATATATTTTCATTTACAAAGTGCAGTAAGATTTTTAGTTATTAGTCAACTTTCCTTTCTCTTTCTCAAACACTACCAACATCTGAACTGTTTGGACTGTAAGCACCAGACGTATATATAATTCCTAAGAAACTCTGTAGATTAGAAATTCCTGACGTATTTTATTAAGCTGCAAGGCATGTTCAGGTGGTTTGTTTTTTTATTAGCATGACCACCTACGGATACAAATCACTGAGATAACATTTAACCTTGTAAGACAATGAAACAGAAAAGTCACTTAGAAAAACATAACAGAATTCCCAGATTAAAAATATTTTTACTTACTTTGTATTCTGCATTTTTAAGTATCTTCTACCAGCAAAGTTTGCTAGTATTGTTCATTGGTAGGACTGTTTTCTACTTTTATAGAAAATGGAAGCACAGATTCTTATGTATCTAACTATTTAATGCCCATGACAATACCAAAACCAGAAAACATACCACTTCCATTCTACACCTTAAGGCTTTTTCTGGAAAAACAGCCTCCACTTCTTAAAGAGGTCAACCTAAACTGACTTCTTGCAAAGAAATGAAGCGCTATTTTCAGTTGCTTGGATTTCTTTAAGTACAATGTAACTAAAAGGTTACTTAAAAATCTTCTCCAAAAGTATTTCAGGGTGCTTTGTAACCACATCTGTTCTTTAAAGTTCACACAGATTCTTTTCTGCTGTTTCGCTCTCCCCTATCCTGCAAGTTAAGCTAGTTAATTTAACTTCAAAAGTTCCTTTCCCCCACCTTTGGTCTGCACACTGGACAGTCCATTCCGCTTCATTTCTCTGCTTTATATGAATGACCCAAACAAAAGTAAATTTCTTTAAAATAAACCCACAAAAACCTGAAGAACACATACATGTAAAGGAACAAAAATAAATGGAACACAAGAATCAATGAAGCCTTATGGAAAAGATGTAAACTTGACTTCTGTTACAACACCTTTTAATCTAAACTTTTTTTTAAATAGTAGATCCCTGTAGAAATTTGTTAAGGTGTATTTCTTGGAACACATTTCTCCTTAACATTCTTCCTGAGGCCTAAGCTCAGCATTTTCCATGTCTTTGCAACAGGTGATGACATTAAAGCCCAGAGTAGAGTAAGAAAGACCTCACCCTGAAAGGCAGTGATGCAGTAGTCCCTGACCTCGTGCCCTGGCATGTAAAAAGCCTTTAACTCATCTTCAAAATCTCAACTCTTGGCATACTCAGTAAACCATGTTAGCTCTCCTTCATAATTCCAACACTCGAGTTTCACAAGAAGCAAATCTTTCTCTGGTAGCAGAACTATTTTCCATCAAAACAGAAACATCATAAATATTCTAGTTTTGTTCCTTTGGATCTTACTTTTTTTTCAATTCCACTGAAGAACTGGAACATCGTTATGTTGGCGGGAGGCTTGGACATGCCTAATGCAATACATATGCCTTTTAGCTCCTGGAAGACTTCACTGCCACCTCCTTCCTGTGCCTTTTTAGGAGGGGCGCTCACACACAGCATTCTGGCAGCTTCCAGCTCTGAGATGAGGTATGCTGGGTTAAGAAAAATTGGATTTCAGCATCAGATATAGCCAAGTTAAAGTATTTTAGAACACGTGAGAACTCAAGCGCTTACAATGAACAAATGTGCAAATGGACTGTTATTCTGGTATCCAGAGAACACTCGTACTTCTAATAATCACTAAGTCGAACGCTAGAAACACAACAAACAGGGGAAAGGTTTAGTACAACCAATCAAAGCCTGAAAAAAATCCCTATGATTCCAACAGGTATTAATCAGAGTTAAACACAGCACAGCTCTTTTCCTTCAGGCTTTGCCAGCAAAGACAGGAGACTAGGAACACGGAAATAAGCAGGATAAGGGACTGGGATATATACTTCAAGCCAGACAAGCAAGCACTGCTTGATGCTCTAGGAAACAAAGCAAAGAAATTAGTAGAAAGAAGTGAAATGTCGGATGAATCTCCTCTACTTCCACAAGCAAGACGCAGAATGGAAACCACGTTTAAAAGTACTATTAAGAATTCATGCTTATAATAATTCCAGTGTCTTGACACCAGGACATGCAGAAAGGAAGGCAGTAACTGACGAAACAGAAGCTAGAATACCTGAAGTGCTCTTCATTATCCGAACTGCAAGAGCCTACAATCACATTATTACTCTTTCATCAAACAAACAAAAAACTAAAATCAAGACTTCTGAACACTGTATGCACCTAAAATTTCAGCATCAGGCGCTGGCTGCAGTGCTATAAATTTAGCACACCACTTTCACTTGTAATTGGCACAACTTTAAAGTTTGAATTGAAAAATAAAAAAATAAAAAAGCACAGCTTTAACAATACTTTTATCATGAAACGTACTGGGTGACCATAACAGTACACTAAATAATTACTTCTGAAAATAAGGACTGAGAAACAGGTTCTGCACTGATAAAGAGAGACTTGTGAGCAGGGATGCAATCCCATGGCTATACCAAAGCAGCTCACTACCTATAAAACTGGGACAGATCAGAAGATAAAGAAAACAACAAAGCATTTTAATGATCTCTCAAATTTTTTCTGCATCTCCAGAATATGTTCCACTAAAGACACAGAACACCTTGAAAGTATAAAATTCTTACAATATGTAAAGCCATGAAGAATCCTTTCTAAATTCTTTCAAAGGTACTTTATACACATTTTTCTTATATTTAATTTTCAGTTATTTACACCCCATTAGGACCTCCTGAAAAGATACTAGCAGCAGAATTTCATGTCAAGAATTTAGAGCTCACATTCAAGCTACCACTTTAAGACATAAATGTTCTTCAAACAGGGATCCTTTCATGCAGACCTTTTCTGAATGCACCCGAGACTCTTCACTTTTTATTTTGGCAGATGCCAGCACTTAATATGTTATTCTAGAGCTGATGCACACCAAGACAATCCTGACTACTTCCAGTTATTTGGGGCTTTTCTCTCTTGGAAATACTGCTACATCTTCCAATTGACATAAACTGTGCTGCATTTCATTAAAATGTAAAATATTCTGGCATATCGCTGAAGAGGGTTATTCTGTTTCTCCTCAAAAAGTCTGGGTTTATGGCGTTACGGAATACTGTCCTGTCCCTGCTTCCTCCTGAAAGAGCATGGCTCCTCTGCCCCTCCTCACTGGCAAAGCATGAGAGACTGAAAAGTCCTTGATAGGGGTAAGCATTACTTAGTAACAACTAAAACATCTGCGTGTTATCAGCATTGTTCTCAGACTAAAGCCAAAACACAGCATGGTACCAGCTACTAGGAAGAAAGAAAAACAGCTGCTGCAGCTGAACTTAGGACAGATACTTTTAATTAAGTTAGTTTAATGTACGTAAAGAACACTATGCAATTATCATGGTACATAAAAAAGGAATTTGGCATCTATTTCAACTCAACAGTTGACAGTAAACACAGTATTCCTGCCAGACAGGATAGCAAAGTTCAGCTGCTGAACATGGCCTTATATTACCAAAATGTACATCACACAGGACTTCTGGGATAAACTGTGTGTCACACACAAGCCAAATTTATTAAATGGCTTGGCTTACAGAAAATAAGCTGAAGGGCAGATTGTTTGAGCTACAAAGCAATTTGTATTTTTAATTACCTCACTGTATTTGACATTTTTGAGCATACTATCAAAATACATTCAGACTAAGTCTTGCTACTCATCTTTCTCCGGCTGTTGAAATAGAGGAACCTGCTCTGTAACTCATTTTTCACATCTCAGTTAGGGCTCGACTAAATTTCTGCTTTGAAAGTTAAAAAATCAGCAGAAACCGAGAAAGCAGACAGAACATTAATTTATTTAAAGATCATACTAGAATTATTACAATTTCTGACACTTGTAAGAATTCATTTCTCTGTTTTGCTTTAATGTAAATCAACATCACATACATTTTCCAGATTTAAGTACTATTTCTTCTCCTCTAATATCTCCTAAGCAGGAGTATACCCAATTTAGCTATAGAGATCTGCTGGGTGAAAGAGAAGACCTCACCGCTGTGACTGCCAATTTCTTAAGAACTGATCAAAAGAACTGGCAGTCAGGATAAAATATCTTCTACTTTTTGCAATGATTCAAGTTGTTGTCAGAATGTAGGGAAATGCAAGTCTTATTGCACCTTGCAAGTCCTCACAGTAAGGGCTCCAAAATGATGATGTACCTGATATTAGCTGTCATTTTTAACACCCTTCTAAACAAAGTTCAGAGGCTAAATCCTTGCAGAATTCTTCAAATTACTCCCTCTTCAGAGTACCTTTCGAGAAGTAATAGGACAGGGTTTTTGGTAGTGAATGTGAAAAAGGTTCATGCTCAGACTGGTTATGGAATGACTGCTAAGTTTATGAGACCCAGAAGTAGAATATTCTGACACTATAAATTACAAGGAAAACTAAGTCATAACTTTAATTAACTTTTTATACATTGTGATAAACAAAACAGTATCTCATTAAGTGTAAGAAACAATACTATGATTCTTCACAAGACTTTAACTTACTAAGCAGCAAGAGACAGTTCTTTTGATTATGAAGGCGTTTTGTCACATCTCCTGATGTTAATGACGTATATGGACAGTTCATTTCAGCCAGCAACCCACTCATTTCAAGTTGAAATTCTTCTGCTTCATTCGGACCTCAGAAGGAAAGGATAATAAATTGTTTACAGCTAGTATACACATTTATATGGCTATGACTAGAATAAATAAGCTATTAGAAAAAAAAAAAAAAACAAAAAAACAAAACTCTGCTCCAGTTGCTCTTTAACATTAAAACACAGCTTTTAATGGAAGCCAAATGCATTTTTTGTGTTTCTCAAAGACAAAGCACAATCTACTTGGAGTCACGATAACCCTCATTATAGTAAAATTATGTTTCACGTGCAGCTTTTTCCAGCTACAACAGTCAGCCACTGATAACTTCTACAATGAAAAGTGACATTAAAAACATTGCAAATTTTACAGGGGTATCTTCAGTATTAACTAACTCTTCCCACTACAAATGTAGGGAAAAAAAAATACATAGTAAGCAGTTAAGGTAGCCAACAATAAAAAGAAAATACGATTACTGTAGTTACTTCCATCAAAATAAAACCAGAAACACTGAAATAAAAGTATTCTCATGATCTTATTAGAAAAGGACACTAATGTTTCCTTAAACCTATCTAAGAAATTTAAAGAGGCTCCACAGTTGCACAACTAAAAGAAAAAGCTAACTTCAGAAGAAAGACTGACTGATCCTCACTAGTATTTCACCCTCTACTGGTTGTTCATTAGGCAAGCCTGAGGTGGAAAATACCCAGCCTGACAGCATTGCAGATAATACTCCCTGGTATAACAGATTTAGTAATTGTCAGCCCAAATCTTTATGGCATGCAACAAAACACATGAACTGCATGTTTGCGCTACAGTTATAGCTACTTACTGTTAGTTGCCTGCACATTTTCCTCTAGTTTACAGAATAGCCGTAACTCAGATACCAACCAAGCACAGAGTTTGGTAAACTCAGGGGAACTGGCTCCATGAGAGACTGCCTGAGCCAGCGCTCCGTCATCTAACAATGGACCTTTGTAACTGAAAAGTAAAACAAAAGCACAGTTTATTAACATTTGCTAGGACTAATGTCTTGTGATAGGTTTACTTTATACTGTGTACATATTGAGAGCTAAATGCTCTCCACATCCACAATGTTGAACATCTGAACTGTAAGGTTCCTGCACTGAACTGTAAGAAAAAGCATACTGAAAACATCTGCGTAAACTCAGCATTTCCAAGCACATTAGCTTACTGCCAAAAAGACTACGTCACAAAAGATTATCATCACAGCTTTCGTCCTGGAGAATGTTATGACATACAGGGGCAACTTTCTCTGTCTCTCTCTCTTGTTACTTACTATATACCTATCTAGGGTAAAAAAAGTTTCTAAGTATCATTCTTGAGCACTGCTTTACAGTAAGTTGAATGACTACTGCTGAACTAGTGCATCTTTTCTGTTGTTTCCTAGCATACATTCAGGGGTTGCCATGCAAAACTAAGCCTTCAGTATAAATGTTACACAAGTAATTTGAAAAACAATACCCTCTTTTGAAAAATTCTCTTCTTAAATGGGAACGAGAAAAATATATAGAATTAGTTATTTCCATAAACAAAATAATCAAAACATCAGGCCTAGCGTGAAAAAGTCTAAAGATCAGGTCTCAGAAGACAGTTTTCAGGACATCTGTGTCTCCTCCCCCTGAAACTCTGTCAGGGGGAGGAGGAAGAGCAGGAAGAAGGCTGCCTTGTTAACTAGGTAGAAGCATAAAGTCAGAGTTTACCAGAGTATCCAAGAAAAATGCACGGTATTATTCTGGTACACTGCTCCCAAAACAGAAAGACATCCAAATCCAAGAGTGAGCATAACCGACCAAAATCCCTCTCTCAAACTTCCTGGTAAAGTCACCCACTATGTCACAGCAACCCAGTGAGTCCAGTCAACTCCTGGCAAACCTCTGGCGTAAAAGAGTGTCTTGCAGAGCAAATGAAAATGTTATTCTCTACACTTCATTCTTGTGCTTCACATCATTGTAACAGCCTGCTACTCCATCCAGTGAAGTAGCCACACCCAAAGATAACTTTTACTTCACAGAGCAGCTCAACTAGCAACGCTAAATTAATCACTAGCAGCTACTGGAAGCTGTAATCTGGTGTATGACAACCCTACTACATTACCTCAGTAGGTTAGACAATTCCAACAGGCTAATTAGAACAAGTCCCATCCCACAGATGTTTCAGACCTACATATATAGGAACATCTGGGACTCAGAACAGAAACATGCAGTTATAGATCAAAGTAGAAGGGAAACAATGACAAATCTTTCGCTTTAGCAAGATCTGGATTTAAGTCACTGTCACATCAGAAACCCCTTTTCTAGAACTCTTCTTTGACAGATATGACATCTTGACTGTGTTATCTCTAATAATTATAACTTCAGTTATGCATCTACTTGCCCAATTCGCAGATTACTGACATTTCTTTTTCCTTCCATTCCTGCCAATGGCACATGTCTGAGAGCTACACTCCTCTTCTGGCAACATTATGCTGTCCATTTTGTTTGCTCATTTTAACAGTTCAACAGACTGACTTACAAGACAAGAAGCTGCTATTTGAGCACCTCAAAAATCCAAAAAGAAACAACTCTGCTGTGCAACGCTATTGAAAAAACTAATCAAGTAATGCATTTAGAGATGTCTTCAGTACCTGGTTGGAAAAAATAAGTTGAACTACAAAGGATCATGAAACTTCTGGCAAAGCCTGAAACTTCAAACACCCCGGTCTTTCCAGACACAAGGAAACAAATCATGTAGTCACACGCAGTGATTTTCCCAGTTGTTACCAATACTGTGGAAGCCCCTTATCTTCTGTCCTCCAAATTTTCTTTCCAATCACTGTCACCAATATTAGTTGGTATTTTTTAACCCGCTATCATTTTTCACTTTATTTACGTCAAACATCAGCAAAACTTTCTGCCTGTAATTACACAGATAGGCAGCACACATCACAACTCCTTCAAGCCACTGATATCCTTTTAAACATAAGGCAGAAAAAAGAAGCCAAGCACAGCATATGCATCATGGCAGAGACCTTTTCATATTTCAGTCAGCGAAATACCTGCTAAAACAGAAACCTATTTGTGAAGTTTTGGAACTATCAGCACCAACTTAGCCTGGAAACAGAATCTTTTCTGGAGCGTGACAACTCTAGCCACACAGTGATTTATGGGAATGTGGCCAGTGTGTATAAATATAACCGTCTACATAGAACCAGCAGTGGTAAAATCTTAGCTGCCTTTTGTCTGAACTCTCAACAGTATACAGACATGCAGTCTTACAGTATGACACATTATTCTTGGTCTTCCTTTCATATCTATATAACCTTTACTGACTCTGACAGAGAAATAGGTTTAAACAAAACACAGAAGTTTCATGTGCTAGATTAAAAAAAAAATAAAATTGAGGGGGGGGAATACTGTAATTTGCTTCCTTCCCCCCTTCCCCCCTCAATCTATTATTTTTCATCAAATATGAAGCCTACAAGCTCTCTTTCCCTCTGGCTTCTCATAAAAGGCTTTCTCCCTTCTCCACCCCCGCTTAGAGCTGCTCTGTGGAAAAGAGGTGTTACCGACGAAATGGCACCACAAGAATCAAGGAGGTCAGCATGCACTGAGAGGCAAAACGCTTGCAAAGGCCGGTACGGCTGAAAACTTGCCTGCTGCACTTGGTGCTTCTCCGAGGCACAGCTGGCACCGGCACCAGCCCCGCCGTGAGGCGGCACAGCTGAGAAACAGGGACCATTCTGGGGGCCGCGGCCCTCCGCGGCGACACTGACCCCCCGAGTCCAGGCCGCACGGCCATGGCAGCCCCCTGAGTCAGGGGCCAGCACCGGGGCGCCCTCCTGCGCCCGGACCACACCGGCCGCCTGCGGGCGCCATGGTCCTGATGAAGGCCACCAAGCGCCCACCCTTCCCCCATCGCTGACGCCGTGACGGGGCGCCGCTCGGCTCCGGGCACCTACCCCAGGTCCTCCAGCGACTCCAGAACGTCGCTCTCCAGGAGCTCGACCTCCATCCTGCGGCGAGGCACGGGGGGCGAACCTGCGCGACAGCGGGACTGAGCTCCCCGGTACGGGCAGACCCACCGCCCTCCGCTCCGCTCCCCTCCCCTCCCCTCCGCCCGGCTCGGCCCCGGCCCCGTCCCCGCCCCCCCGTACGCTGCTCACGCTGCTGCGCCGCCGACTGCCGGGTTGGCATGTCAGGGCGGGGAGGGGGAGGGAGAAGCATCCGCCGTGCCTGACGGGAGCGACCGCCTCCCGCGGCGGTGCCCGCCTACCCGTCGAGCCAGACCGCGTTGCTGAACGGAGGCACGGGTGCGAGGACGTGCGCCGGGTTGTTTCTGTGGGGCAGGAGCCCGGGGCGAGCCGAGGATCCCGCTGTTCCGTTCAGGCGCAGCACCGGCAGCCCCAGTGGAAGGACCCCCGCGCCCTGCCGCGGAACCCACGCTGGAATGCGCCGTGTGGAGCAGCGTCGAGGGGCGGACGGAGCGGCGGAGGGGTCAAAGCGCTGCGGTGAGCGAGCGCTGCCCCAGCCGGGAGGCGCGCACCGCCGCCGGGACCACAAGTCCCAGCACGCCATGCGCACGGCAGAGCCTCTGGCGGCCGCCGTAGGGAAGGGGGGGTTGTGCCCGATGTGGCGGACGGGGTGCGGAGTAGCGCTAATAAATGGAGCCGCTGCCCCCGGGGTCTCGGTTCTCCCCGGGCCGGGTTTGAGGGTGGCGGTCTGTCCCTGAGCTGCGTGGGGCCGCAGGGACTGCGCGCTGCCGAGGCAGTGCTGGCTGTGCCGGAGCTCCGTGTGGAGCTCCTGGAGGCAGTGCCCTGGCAGCCGGTTTAAAACCCGTTGTTAACTTCGGGGGCAGGGAGGAGTGTAACGCCGTTCACTTCATTCGGTTGCTCACTTGCCGTGGGTAAAGAGACGTCATCAATAACGGAACGTTAATGTCGGAGATGATTTGGCTTGCTCTGTCCGGTTCTCTTTAGGCAGCGCTGCTGTGTTGCCTGGTACGCAGCGGCTGTGCAGAAAGCACATCGGTACTGAAAAGGGAGCATGAATTAGCGGAGTATGTTGCAACGGCAAGGACATGCCAGGGAAAGCCAGATATAATGCCAGTCTGCGCCTAGCAGTGAGCTGATGCTTCAGCAGAGGAGTCCTGGCTGCCTGTACTTCCTGAAACTGCTCTTGTCAGGCGTTAAGAAGAAAAGCTGTGGGCAAATAAGGAAGGAATCCGGGAGCCTCAAGATAGGTAGGAGAGAAAAGAAACACTGCCTCGAAAAGCTAAAGAAGAAAATCTCTAGCAGACAGCTCGATCACTGGTTTTGCTATTAAAGACAGCTCAATCTACACATTTAGGTGAAAATTACCTCCTGAACACCCAAAATGTAATGAAAGGAATAATGCAAATTCCTTTTTCTTTGTGCATTTGCTTCTAGTGGTATAGTGATTTGTAAAAGGTGGCTGTAAGCTGTTTAGTTTGTTAGTAAACAAAACTGATTATGGCTCCTGGCAAGCTGCTGGGCTAAATTTGGCTGTAAGAATTTCCTGCTTTTCCCTTAGTCCATTCAATTCGGATTTATTCAAAGCATCTGAGGTGTTCTGCCTGGGAGCCTTGCCTGCATGGGTAGTCTGAGTTGAGAGTCTGAGGATTTGAGGTTTTCCCTCCCAAATTCAACACTGCAGCAGAAGGCTTGTGACATTTTATTTAATGTAATAGTTGGGTTCGGCTAGTTTGCACAGCTGAAGTGTACAAAGCAGGACGTATGTCCACAGTCTCCCTGCTCCTCTGTTGCTGCTGCTTCTGCTCATGATAATGTTTAGCCCTTATTTCTGAACCTTCTGCTTTCTTTTTTGCCCACAGACAAGGGTTTAGAAGCATTCACAGCAACAAGCAGTACATGGAACAGTTTGTTTTCTCAAATGGAGAGTTTGTCCATTTGTGATTCTGCACATAGAATCATAGAATATTTAGGGTTGGAAAGGACCTCAAGACCATCTAGTTCCAACCTACAAACAAGGGCTTTGTGCTGATTTCATTGAAACATTTGCTGTTATCTCCTGCATTTGCTGCAGGTAAACTCTATATTGACAGTTTATTCAGAAAAGCACAGGCACAGGAGAAGTGTTGCGTTCACCTTGGTGCTCAGCTAATGACATTTGCCTTTTGCTTATGTTTCTCTTTGATTCAGCTGTGGCAATACTGCAGGGTAGGGACAAACGGAAGGCACCCTCTCCAGTCTGCGTCACTCAGTTCCACAACTGCCTTATTTTCCTTTCTATGCTGTGGGAATCAGTGGTTTCTTGAAAACCATATGAATCCTGTGGTTGGAGAGATGAATAGTTAGAGGTGTGATGCTAAACTGGAGCAGGCAGCTACACTTACCCCTAAGGACAGGGAATAGAGCTTTGCTTTGTTTTCCTGTGTCTTGTCAGGTGTGGTTTATCTTTTTCCCCCTAGCTACATGAGCTTTTTCACTACTCGCATTTTGGAGGCATGGGAGGTGAGAATGGCAACTGTGCAGCATCCTGGCCCCTGTAAAAGAAATTCACTTGGCTAATGCATGGTTAGGTTTTGTTCTGTGTACAAGATCTTCTCAAACAAACTAATCTTTTCCCAAGAAATTTGCTGTTGTGCAATGAAACCCGTGGCTTTGCAGAACTTTCACTTCTGGGAGTAGCAGGAACTCTGGCTGCCAGCTCACACCAGGGCTGTAACTGGGGTATCTGATTTACATGGAGTACCCAAGGCTCTGCAGACTTGTCAAGCTGCAGAACTGAGCCCAGCTGTCCTCATGTTTGTTCTCTCCTTGGCTGTGTTTCTTATGGCTCCTTCCCTCCTCACCCTCACTCACAGGGAGCTGTAGCTCTGGGATTCCACATGGTCCTCAGGCAGCTTCACTGCAGCATCCTGGCTGGAGCTGCACAACTCCCTTCAATGCACGAGCACTGAAAAAGCAATGTAATGCTAATTTCCTCTATGGTAAGAACAAAACCAGCTCAGGCTGCTGCTGTCCTCTCCACTGGACTCCTGTAAACCTCTTCCAGCCCCTTACTCCTGGAGGGATGTGGATGTGTATGGTCAGGTGCACTCAGCCTGTGACATATAAGTTAAGGAAGTTGGCAGCATTTGTGTGGCCTGTGGCTATGCAGAGGCCAGAAGTACTTGTTCTGAGACGTGTCAGGTGCTCCATTGCTCTGATACCAGTTGTCATTTAACAAAGACAACTGCTTTTCTATGTATTTTCTTTTTGATTGATTGGTTTTGGTGTCTGGGATGATGTGAGCTCTGACTGAAGACAAAAGACTTGCTCCTGAGCAGATGCTGCTGTTTGAAATAGACAAACCTTGTCAAGACATAACAATAAACTGCTGATGCTGGTGTTTTGAAATAGATAAACCCTGTATACAGACTCAACACACTGCCTATGCTAGCTGTTTTAATGTCAAAATGGGTACTTTTAAGACTGGTGACCTATGCATGATCTTGTGAATTGTCTGCAAGTATTTTAGAAAACCCTACCAACTGTGCCCTGTGCTCTGGTCAAGCCCTGGTTGTGGTTGGTCAGGGGTTGTACCACCAGATGTTTCCACACAAAAGAATATGCAAGTCACTCAGACTTGCTGATTTGGGTCTTTAAAAAGCTGGACCCTCTTGCAGCAACTTCGGAGACCTCATCTACAAGCAGATGCACTTTGTAGAACTTCCCAATTGCTGGGACAGGTTCCCCAAATCCTCACTGCAACAAGGGCTCCTCTGCAGCTGCGGATCTGGGTGGTGGTAACATATTTAGGCAATTGGTGATGTATCTGAATCACTGTTTTCTTTCTCATGTAGTAATGAGTAGATGCATTACCTTGCTTATCTTGTTTGTTGCTTAAACCTGGAGCATAGTAAGCTGATTATTTTACTAAATGTATCATTTTATTTCTGCATTACCTTAATATGAATAGCAAAATAAGACCATTCTTTCCCTTGGTAACTGTGTCCTTTCTGGTCCCCCCATCAATCAGTAAAACAGAAAGAGGCAGGAAAGCTAAGTGTGCAGTTGTTCCACGACCTTAACATTTGGCCACGCCGTGGCGCCTGGCCAATGCTCTCGGCACAGACAACAGTGAGATCATGGGAACCTGCACGACCCCACGAGTGAACAATTGGAGATCTGGCACAAAGCCGGCTGTGTTTCTAAGCAGATAAAAGCAGGAGCCTCTTGTAGCCGAATCTGAAGCCTCACCTGCGGGTGGACGCACCGTGTAGGAATTTTCACACTTACCTAAGACTCTGACATCGGCTGCAATGGGGCTTCCCAGCCTGAAGTATGGGCTTGGATGATGCAGACTGGGTGGTATTTGGTGATGTATTTCTTCTTAATCACTGTTCTGTCTATGCTTTAATGATTTGATGCATTGCTGATTTTCCTCTGTGCTATACATATATAGATGTGATTCTCTTTATTGTGCTCGTTTACTATAGACATGTAAACATAGACCTGATTCATGTTAAGTGTGCTTATTTGCTTCAGTGTGCTTGCTTAATAAATTGCGCATGCTATACAGCTACTGTGTGATGGTTGAGTACCCCGCCTGTTTGCAAAACAGCATCCTGAAATCTGCACTGGTGGAGCAGTGTGGAGCACACTTGAGTGTTACAAAGTGCAGAGCAAAGTTAAAGTGCTGCTCATCACTTTTTTATCAAAATAAATTTTTTTACCAATTTCCCCAAGGATGCTGCAGCTCTTTCCAGAGTGCACGGATGCAGCAGAATCCAACCAGTGTGTTGCAGATTAAAGCCCACTGGCTGTGACATACAGCTGTATTTACCAAGTATCTAGGAATGTCAGTTCTGGCTGACACTCTGGTTAGATGAATAGCCTACTGGTGGTATTAACTAAAGCCACATCCCAGGGAAAGATCAAGAGCAGGACATGCACATATGATGCTTCCCCTAATACTCTTCCAGTCTCCAACTACTTTCAGCTTTCCTGACTTCCTAAAGTCCTTAGTGCTGTTTTGCCTGAGAGGACACCAGGTTGACTACCTAGGGCCAGTTACTGAAGGAATCCATTTTCTGTACGCACTTCTGTTCGTGGGTGCAAGGGGGTCTGAGTGTCAGCAAACTGAGTGAGGCAGCAGGCCTTGGGGGCTTGTATCACCAGGTGTCTGCAGCTGGAGAGTGTCATCTGGATCCAGCACTGAACAAGAGTATCTAAGGCCTATTACTGGAGGGACCCATGTTGTATGTTCCACTAAGGACCTTTATTCCCGAGAGGGGAACCAGGTAATGCTGATGGTCCTGTTTCACTTTGCAGAAGCGCAGTTTTCTGGTTTTATGTGTTTATCTTTGTGGCTGGCTATCTGTATACACATATACAGGTTTGTGTGTGTGCATGCCTATTCAGAGTACACAATCTGCCTTGCTGCTGCTGGACCTGGGGAGACAGAGCTGCTGGCAGCTTCACTGCTGTCAGTCTGCGAAGTTCAGCAACTCCAACCAACACTTCTACTGCAGGGAAGAGGTAATTTTTGCTAAAGAACAAATTTAAAAAGCAGCCTTTGAGCAGCGGTTAATTTTTTCAATAGCTACACTTTACCATATTCAAGGCCAGGTTGGACAGAGCCTTGGGTGACGTGGTCTGGTGTGGTCCAAGGCATCCCTCCCAACGGCATGGGGGTAGAAACCAGATGATCTTAAGGTCCTTTCCAACCCTAACTATTCAATGTTTCTATGATATGCTTGAATACCTTCTCAACAGAAATACACACTTATTTTATTTTCTAGAGTAGCTGAATCTTAGCTGCTCTGATGCTTTGGGATGAAAGTACAGGCAGTCTCCTCTAGACAGTGTTCAAATCCATCTCTGGATTACACCTCTACTAGCCAAAGGATGTCAGTGCTTTGGTAATTTAACAATCAGTCTCTGCAGTAGTAAATCTTGAAGGAGAAAGGGAAGTTGATTTATAACACACCAGCAAGCTGATACCTGACAGTTCAGCACTTAAGATTATACATATGAGTAAGACTTTGTAGGTACTGCTGCTAGGAAATGCGTTAGCATTGCATGGAGCTTGTGTGTGGAAAACAAATATTTCTAATGTGCTCTCTTTCCCTGAGCAGCAGCAACAAACTAGTTGCATCACTTACAAAGCAGGATGAGCCTATCTATATATTGTAAAGCATACTCTCACACATTATTTCCTAGAATATTCAACAGCTTTGATAAATATATGCAAAAAAGCAGCCTGTCTGTTGTTTGCCTTTATTCTTTTACATGCTTGGTAGCTGATGTCAGGACATTTTTTATGCTGAAACCCAGCACCAGCTCCCTCAGGTGAAATAATTGCAAAGAGTTAACAAGGGACTTCTGTGAACATATGTCAAGAAAGTTTTATTAATAATTTAACATAGTAGCTGAGTTTGAAATAGCTAGAAGATTCCAGAGTAGGTGTAGAGAGAAGTTTAAAAACCATTTCCCCCTACTTTAAGCAGCTCTTCCAAGGGATACAGAAAATAAGTTACTATAGAACCATAAAGGTCCTACGAATCATGAAGCTTCAGAATCTAGCACTCTCTTGCCACTATTAATACCCTGAAGGAGCCTGCGCTTTGTTAATCCTCTTTATAGAATAATTTTTAAACAAACAGCACGCAGGATCCAGGATTATTTCATAAAAGTTTAATGGTTGTTTTCAAAAGTGTTTTATCAAGAGAAAGGAAGCACCCACACATACACAGTCCTCTTGGATGCTGGCAAAAGAACTTAAAATTACAGGCATACCCATGAACAGGATGTTAAGAACACAGAAACGGCCTCGTTGATTAATCACATTAATAATAATGAAAAGAATGTTCCCTCATACCAAAGAGAAGAGAAAGAGGTACCAATCATGCAAATCTATACCCACCTTCTCAGAACAGAATTCCAGGAGTCCAGCAGTTCCAGGTAACATTTTCTTAGCTCCTGTGGAAATTAACCAAAAGCCAGCAAAGAGAATGGGCTTGTTATGCAAACTTGATGCTCATCCTAAAATCCTGACTGCTAAGCATCTGGTGGATTCCACTGCTACATTCCCAAATCTGAGGCCC